>SDVV010002307.1:0-23329 GCA_016164225.1 Gammarus roeselii | reverse complement strand
TATATGGCGGTACTCTGAAAATTCTTCCTCAAGTAGTTTTAGGAATTCCTGCCTGTACGCGTTGGTTGAAGTAGTTGCTTTAGGGTATATGCGCAGGTCTAGGTTGACCTGTGGTGGGTTGATCATCCATGTTGGTGTGGTAATTTGAAGGATTCGGTAGCAAAATTTAAGGCTTAATAACTATAAGATTGATGTTTAGCGAGGTCAGCAGGTTGTCCACACGTAGGGAAAAGGGTGGGCATATATTCTTTTTAGCCGCAAAAAGACGCTTATCGGATATGTTGGCGATGTTGCTGATTACTGGGTTATTGATTAGACTTCTAGTCTTAAAATAGTATTGTAGTGAAAGTTTATCTCGCCGGAGCGGAAGTTCGTTAGCGAGCACGTCAAGGGATTCGATTGGGGTAGAGCGGAACGCGCCGGTTGTGATACGGAAAGCATTGTTTGCGATGGTCGAGAGTAGTTTTGGCTGCAGATCAGTAGACAACGATTCCGTAATCCATGCACGATCGTATTATTGCTCTGAACAGCGTCATTCCGGTGTCCGTGTCTGCACCGAACTTCAGGGATGTTACCGATTGGATAAGTCCTGTCGACCTTTTGCAGCGAGTCGCCAGGGCTGCGATGTGGGGTCGCCACGTGAGTTTAGGGTCCCACACAAGACCCAGGAATTTTAACGTTTCTTCGTACAGAAGGGTGTTGTGCAGCGTTAGGGTTGGTTTCAGGTGTTATCCGGGCATAGGGGTAAAGTGCATACTTTTAGTTTTAGAGGGCAAGAATCGGAATCCGTTTAGGGAAGCCCAGTTGCCGACTAGGTTTAGGCACTTCTGGAGTAAATTTTGAATTGTTATGCAGTTTATTTGTAGGTCGTCCACGTATAGTTATGAGAGCAGTCTCCCGTCTCGGCGAAGAATGTCGGCTAACTGATCGATTTCAAGGATAAAAAGAGCGACACTGAGGACGTTTCCCGGGGGGACGCCCATTTCTTGCGGATACCACGGAGACTGAGTGTCGCAAACTTTGACCCTGAAGGTGCGGTTTTGTAGAAATTGATGAATGAAACGTGGTAGGCGACCTCTCAAACCTTTCCTTTACGGTAGAGATCCTTCATGATCTCGTATTTCCATGTAGGGTCGTTTGCTTCTTCAACGTCAAAAAATATGGAAACCACATGTTCTCTTCGGACGAAGGCCTGTCTAATGTTTGATTTTAATCGTACGAGGTGGTCCGTTGTGGAGTGGCGCTTACGGCCACCGCACTGGATGTTGTTGAGGCCTGCATGCATTTCAATGTAGTTGACTAGGCGTGAGTTTAGCATATTTTCCTTAGTCTTACATACGATGTAAGTTAGGGCAATGGGACGATAGTTATGCGCGGGTCGCTGTGACATTTTCCGGATTTGGATATCGGGATAATTACGGATTCCCGCCATTAATCGGGGAAGAATGAGTTTGAAAACAACGTATTGAACACATTTAGTAGGTGCTGAAGAGCATCGTCAAGAAGGTGTTTGATCATGTTGATGTGCACTCGGTCCGGCCTGGGTGAGGTTTCACGAGAGGGTCGATAGCATATTGTAGTTTATGGAGGGAGAAAGGATTGTTGTAGAATTCTTCATTTGCGGAAGTGAAGTCGATATGCTCACTTCCTCTTAGGACCTTTTCCCGTTGGAAAGAAACTGTATAATTTGTTGATGGTGATATTTGGCTGAAAGTCTGAGCTAGTTTGTCCGCGATGTCCACGTATGAAGAATAGACAATGTCTTCGTCCGACAATATGTGGATCAATCGCTCGGGGCGACCTTGGATACGTCTGATTTTTCCCCGCACTTGGGAAAGAGGGGTGTTTTGATTGATTGTGTTACCTTATTGGGCACAGCTTTCTCGCTTCTTCACCACGCTAAGTTTGCGGAACAAGGCAGTTTCCTTTTCCAGGCTACTCGGTTCCTGGGGGAACGGGCGCGGCGGAAGGCCCCGTACATCCTTTCACGCTGGTCCATTGCTTCCTGTACCTCCGGGCACCACCAAGGTTTTGGGAAAAAGGTTGATGGTAAATATTGGGGTATGCATGCGACAGCGGCTTTTTATAATTTTTCGTACAGATGTATGACAAGGTCGCGCTCTGAAATGTCTTCGGGAAGGCCCTCCACATCGTCCCATGCGACATGTGTCGAGTATTCCTCCCAGCTGGCTTTCCGGTAGTTGAATCGAAGTTCCTGTGCGTCGGGATCGTTTGGTCGGTTACTAAGGAGCAATTTGATCACTGGGTTGTTATTACTTTCGTGTATTGATGGCAGGACTCCCCAAACGAGTTGGGGTGCTAAAGTGGGGTAACAGATTGATAAATCGATAGCGGTTTCACTTTCGAGGGTGATCCAAGTGGGTTGTCCGTCGTTGAGAAAGACCAGGTTGTTAGTGTCTATAGTGTTGGCCATTATCACTCCCCTGGTGTCTGTTTTCACGCATCCTCACACTTCGTGGTGGCTGTTGAAGTCTCCAAGGAGGAGTACGGGATGATGCAGTTGGTTAAGCAGATCGGTCTTTAGTGCCTCCGTGAGGTCGTGGTTTTGTGACGAGTAGATAGATGCCATTGTAATTGGCCTTGAGATACATATCTTCACTGCGACAGCTTGGAGATACAAGGTCCACGGCCTCACGAATCAGATCAACTCCAACCGCAACGCATTACAAGGTTTATAGTTACGCGGCAAAGGTCAACCACAGACGTTACATATGGTCCGCATACGCGCGAGCGAGCGCAGGCTGAAAAAAAACGCTTATTCACAAAATCACATACAGGAGCTCTCGCAGAAGTATACTAGCATTATTTTATACGACAAAATTGTGGAACGTGAAGAAGAAAGAAAGGGCAGGTTCATCATGGGCTAAAAACTGCTCAGATTTTTATCATCGCACTTATTGTTCAAGGGGATAGGGGGGCGGGGGGCAAAGTTCCCTTGGGTCTTGAAAGAACCCAATGAGCCCCAGAGGGTTACCCAAGTTTCCCGAGCTTCCCGGGTCCCCTTGTATCAGCTCATCTCGGCTTGTCTCAAATCATTTCGGCCAGTTTCGACTCGTCGCGACCAACTCGACTCGTCTCAACATTTTTCGACTGACTTCGACGCACCTCGACCAGCCACGGCGCGGCTTTCCCCCTCTACGTCAGCAATGTTGTGGACTGTAATAACTAAATCCTCGACTCAAGCACTCCACATACATTCCTCTGTGTATGGGTTTTACAGCGTAGGGAGGGGGGAGCAGAGGTTCCAGGATTTAGAAGGGCCTCAAGAGGGTACGACAGTTTCTCACTGTTTCTCAAATCCTCCTGGTCTTCCAAGTCCCCGGGTCCTCCGAGTCGCACGGGTCCCACGAGTACCCCCCATTCCCTGGGTCCCCTAGTCTCAACCTACTTCGATAAATTATAAACAAAGTAAAATTTATCATGAAAAAGGGCAACAAATAAATAATAGAGCCAACGAAAATATTAAAAATAAAATAATAAAATAATGTGTTAATGATTTATAAAATGCATGATCATCCATCCACCCCAAACGTGAGTAATAATAGGCTCCCATGTAGGCTACGATTCGTTAATTCTCATGTATGCAACTTACAGGTGCTAGCGGAGTATTGTGATTCTTAGTGAGGTATTGCAGGTCTGGTTTCAATTCATTTACTATGAGTTTGCAATTTTTCATTATGAATCAGAATTACATCATAATTTTATAAATGTTTTATTCACGGATCACTTGCAGTTTTTGCGTTAATGAGTAACTGAACATATGTCTGAGCGCAACTGCTGACGTTGTCGTATGTCTGAATACACGTACAGACTTAATTTTGTATAAGGTACTTGAATGCATTTTTGTGATGTTGTAATGCTGCAAAAAGTAGCGCACTTCTCAAGACAGCGATAGGCATATATATCCCGGCCTTATGCACTTAAAAAGATGTGGGAATTTGGATGTACCTACTCATTTGTTGCATAGAACTAGATGTTAGATGTTAGAAACATTTTTACACCTGATTTAATGTGCATCTTAGATTTAAGGTACTCTTTGTAAAAAAACAATTTATTTATTATTTGCTTTCATGTTCCACCGGAGTCCCAACGCGAAGTTAATGCAGACTCCCCCGTAGGGCGGTTGTAAAAAACAATACTCAGAGGCATCTCGTGAATAAAGGATTTTTATTACTGAGCACCTAGGAGAGGAGCGTAACCGATAAACTGCAAGGGTGGGAGTATAGGTGAGTGCAATGGCTTCCTATTGGATGGTACAGTCGACAGATATCACTCATTATAAGCAAGCACTTGCTGATATGGTCAAGGAGGTGAACGCGAGTGTGCTGGGTCGTGGCTTGGAGCTGTTGGGAGCGAATGGGCGGAGTCTGCAGAGGAGCCAGTTGCTATTTGCGGAAGATACGGCGCTGGTGGCAGATTCAGAGGAGAAGCTATGTATGCTAGTATCTGAGTTTGGTTGAGTGTGCGAGTGGAACAAGTATCGAGTGAACGTGGGTAAAAGTAAATAATGAGATGCTCGAGGACTGTGGATGCGAGCAAATTTAGTGACCTCCTAAATGGAAAGCTGTTGGAGAAAGTTGTGTCTCAAGTATCTGGGCTCCCATGTGGAGATAACTGAACTAGTGAAAACTAAAGTGAAGGCGCGAGTGCAGGAGAGGTGTAAAGTGTTGGGTGCACTGAAGAGTGTAATGAGCTTGAGGACGTTGGGGATGGAAGCGAGAGAGGGTTGTATGAGGGTGTTGTTGTGCCAACTGTGCTCTACGGAGCTGAGAATTGGGGGGTGGGAGCAGAGGAGAGAAAAAAGTTGAATGTTTTCGAGATTAAATATTTGAGGAGCATGGCTGGAGAAACGCTGAGAGACTGGGTCACCAACGACGGGGTTCGAGTCCAAACAGGGATGGTGAAGAAGTTGGAAGACAGAGCGGATTCGCGTGTTCTGAGATGGTTTGGGCACATGGAGAGGATGGATGAAAGGAGATTGGTGAAAAGGGTGATGAATACGAAGGTGAGTGGTCGCAGGCTTAGAGGTAGACCGAAGTTTGGGTGGATGGATGGTGTGAAGCAGCCGTTAGGAAGGAGAGACATGAATGTGGATGTAGCGAGAGAGCGTGCAATAAAAAGGCGTGGGTGGAGAATGGTTGATTTTGACGCTGCTCTGATGTGCTTTCCCACCCTTGGCATCCGTTGTCGGGATGGTCGTGGTTGGGGGGGCCCAGCCATTATTACGCGGCGGGGGTAAACCAGTAAAAACTGCCGGGCCCCGCTGCTGACAACGGATCCTCGGACTGCACTCGTGACCCGGAGTGTATGTTGCGGGGTTGCCGGCCGGATCCTTTAGCACAAAAGGGCTAAGCTGTGTGAGTGTGAGCGTTTGAGGGTGTGAGGTGGGCCTTGCCGTCGGCCACCCCCCTCTAGTGTCTGTATCTGTGACTTGCTGATATGTTTAATAAATTTTTAGCATTTTACTAGCCCAATACTGTTCATAAAAAAACATACTGAAATAATATGGCAATGAAATCAGTTTCCTTGGAGCACAAATTTCCATATTGTTCACCTCACATTCATGCTGTGTTTCAATAGCTCTGGCATGTTTACGCATTTGTACCTCTTGTTCTGCTCGCTCTGTACTCTGGCCTTGCTGGTGTGTTGAGCGACCGTGAGGTGGGTAAAATGAGCAACTGACCTTGGTCTCTCCTAAGATCCCTAAATGATAAGCTAGAAAAATTCACTCGGGTCTGGGGGGAGGTGAGAAAGCTAACCCCAGGCAGGAGAGAAGCTCCCACCCCCTGCAGGTACATGCAATATTTTATTCTAGGTCTCAGATTGGTTGTAGAGAGACAACAACCACGAAAAACACTTAATGTCCTGTAGGTCAGAACAATGGGTAGGAAGGCAGATAGGTTCATTTGTGCCGACTGTTTAGTACACGGCAGAGTTGTGGGAAGTGCAGGCCAAAAAGAGAAGGTAGAATGTATCAAAGATCAAGAGTTTGAATAACATGGCAAGGAGAGGTGTACGGATAAAATTATTAACGATAATGACAGTAGGTGTGACAAGATGGAATAATTGACTAATTGAGTAGATACAAGAGTTTAAAATAGTTTGGGCATAAGGAGAGAATAACTGAAGGAACATAAATGAAAAGGGTATGTACAGATCAGTGGCGTGTGGAGGACGAGTTAGAGGGAAGCTTAAGTCTGGATGGATGGTGTGGACGTGCCTGGGGACGTGCCTGGGGAGCAAACAAAACACAGGATTAAATCATGATTGTGAAGGTCTGAGATTGACCGGGTGTGAAAAATTGTCTTCAGTGTAGTCGGCCTGTTGTGATACGGACAAGATGAGAGAGGAAACCGAGAGTAAAGAAATGAGTTGTCTAACCACGTAGGTGAAACCAACAACTAACCTTGGCTTCACCAACAACAGGTGTAGGAATTTCATAACGGACCCGTCGCCTTGTGGACACTGCAGGACTGTTGATCCCATTGTAATCAACAATTACCGACACTACAATGGTGTTCTGTATTTTAATGTTAAGCAAGAACAGTCATTCTGAGCCATACACAATGTAAGGTGAATAAAAAATGTGGGACTAAGAGTTTGTAATAATGTTGCAATGAAGGAATCTCAAGAATGCCTTATACAGTTAATAAACATAGAAAGAAGTTTATATTGCACAGACCGTTGTTTCCTTAATGCCAGCTGAGGAGTGGATACTTCTACTTTCTGTAGGCTATAGATCCAAGTCAACCACTGTGTGTCTGGCATGAGTGTGAAATGCTATTTATAAATGGTATACATTAGATCAATACCAGAATTAATTCCATTGTAAGATTTTTTCAAGTGTTTATTTAAAAAAACAGCAGAAACAGAAACCATAGCATGATGCTAACTTGCATAACCAATGATAACTTGCCCTCCAAGGACCTCATTGAAATGCTAGAAGTAAAAATGCCACAGCTTCATCCTGTAAAACTTAACAAATGAAGTAATACTTGGACCAGCGATGACAATGAATATACCAAACCTCTTACAGATCAATTACCTGAAGATTTTTTTTCTATCTAGATACCAAATAAAAGACTGAAAAATGAAATACCAACGTCATGTTATCCTATCAGCAGCAAAAAATCACAAAATTAATCATCAGAGGTGTATAAATATCTAGTAAAGAAAAATTGACATCACTCAAAATTAATTCGTAAGCACTCTTTGCTGTGGGTTAACTAACTGATAGGCTATGGGTACATAAAAGAAACAAAATCCTGACCGCACCGTCCTACTTCATTGATCCTTCTTACCCTACGAAAGCAATTCCTCTCTCAGTTTACACATAAACTGAACAGATAGCTAACATTAACCTGAAATAAAAAGGTAAAAAAACGTAGCGTTTACACAAAACCAAATAATTTCAGGGATGGTATCAACTACAATCACAGAGTTAGTTTGGCAAAAATCGTCTAGGTTGATAGACACAAGAGGGCAGCTTCCAACTCGACACTTCAATCATACCACTCATCACAAGCTGCAAACCAATAAGCTTACACACGATGTGTAAAGTGACTAGTTTATATAAGAGGGGGTTTATTCTTGGAAGCCGACTAGTCATGTTTGACAGTTTAAAAAAAAATTATAAAATATACAAGGTTACAGTTTCTTAATGTGGGTGCAATGAGCTTCTCATTCATAATAATAATAAACATAATGAATTTGTGTTCATCTGGTGAGGTTGCACGCTTTGGTGAGTAAACGATAATGTTCTATGAAGCTAGCATGATATTGAGCAAAAGAAACACGAGTACAATTTGGTTACTTATCAAGAACCATATTAGGAAAATATACGATACGCTTAGATCAGATTTTTGTGACAGATTTCTAGCAGGTTGGAGTAATTTACTGGCATTGGACGTTAGTAGCCTAACAAGAACATATTAATCCGCACCACATCATGGAGTTTGTACATCAACTTTCCCTTATAGAATCCCATTGAATTGCGCCAAGTTGGACACTCCTTACCGTGAGGACCATCAACCATACCTGGGGCATTTGCGGTCCGGAATTAGCCTCCTTAACAGTCAAAGAATCCTTCATGATGATGCAGCCTCATTAATAGTAAAAGTTCTACATAAAAATGCAGCCTTGTTAATTGTTAAAGAGCTTCACTTAAAGTTTCAAATATTTTGTCAACAAATTATCTGACCACTTAACAGCATCCGCCTCAGCTTAGCGATCATGTCTCCCAGCATCGTCAGTTAGTTGTAGAAAATAAACAAGAATTATTGACAGAATTTGATGATGCTGATCATGATTACGGGAATTCTTCCCGTCCGTGGCAAAAGCGAATAAAACTGAATAAAATGCCAATTGCTTTCAAGAGTTTCAAGAATTCAAACATAGAAAAAAAATCTTGGTATTAGATGGAAGATCTAAAATAATATATAACAATGTGTGATTAATATAGCATAATTACTCAAAACTATAAGAGCAGGAGCGCGTCATTATTTGTAGGATTTTTGTATGTTACTACTTCCTTCTACATTGATTCATCAGAACCAAACTGAGAATATTTTGGAGAAAATTTGTTTTTTGTTTCTTATGCCATTTTTCCTCATAATACTGTCGCTCAACAGGAGCTTCAAAATAATGTATGCACATCATGAAAACTTCATGACTGTAGGAGGCGCCAAAATAAAAACGACAAAAATCTTCAAAACTGTAGTACTCTACAATGAAAAATAAAAAAATCCATATAATTGTAGTACTCGACAATGCTGTGAGAAGAGAACCGATAAAAATTCAGTTTTGGGATTCTTTTTTAGATTACAAAGGGTTCTCGATTAAATCCGTTCAATTGTAGTACTTCTTATTTCCACTGATGTATTGCATATCAACAGCCATCATAACTGTAGGAGGAGCCCCGATTTTTGTCCGAGCGTTTTAAAGCATAGAAGGCCATACTGTCGTTTTGGAATCAGGCTTTGAAACCCTTTCGAATGGTGTACGGCACGAATCAATCTGTTAAAACGAAGTTAATTTAAAAACTTTGATTTGGCAAACCCGGTTCTACTCAGATAACATTGATAAGTAATTCAAATAACGAGATTGAATTGACTTGATTTAGGCCTCATTTCCAGCAGAGCCTCAACGTGAGTCATAACAGGCTCCCCCGTAGGGCTCGACGATCATGGATTTTAGTAGGCTCGCACGCCTCGGTGTGAGAGAACAACAACTTTGTCAAAGTTAGAACAGTTCGAAAATTTCAGTCGTGTCAGACGCACGCTGGTGCGCGCAAGGAAAATATTTAGACAAAAAAAATCTTCGCTTTCAATAATTTAGAACTTCAAGAGTAATATGTATCAACGCCAGGGCGCACAGGTAGCATCGTCGAGATTAGTACAAAGTCAGCTCCGACAGCAACGCAGCACAATGATTACAACTACGCGGCCGGTCTAGTTCAGTTTTAGTACAATTTATTCAGGTAAAATAAAGACTCCAACCCCTCAGAACCTAAAGAGTAAGATGTACGCACGCCAGTTGTCCAGATAGTATTGGCAAAATTGGTACAAGGTCTACGGCCTCACGGATCAGATCAACTTCAACCGCAACAAGGTTTACAGTTACGCGGTAAAGGTCAACAACAGAAATTACATATGGTCAGCGCGCGCACGAACTGAAAAACACTTAATCACAGAATTACTAACAGGAACTCTCGCACAACTATACTAGCATTACTTAATTAAATTGTGGATCGTGAAGAGGAAAGAAAGGGCAGGTTCATCATGGGCTGAAAAACTGCTTAGATTATTGACGTCACACTTATAGTTTATTGGGATAAGGTGGGGGGGGGGCAAAGGTCCCTCGGGTCTCAAAAGAGCCCGATGGGTCTCGGAGGGTAACCCAAGTCTCCCGAGCTCCCTTGATCCCTTGAGTCCCATCATCTCGGCTCATCTCGGCTTGTATCGACTCATTCCGACCAGTCTCGACTCGTCGCGCCCAACTCGACTTGTCTCGGCATGTTTCGACTGATCTCGACGCACCTCGACCAGCCTTGACGCGGCTCTCCCCCTCTGCGCCGGTAATTCTGTTGACTGTAATAGGTAATTTTTTTACTCAAGCATTTCAGAGTGGGAGCGGTGTGGGGGGGCAGAGGTCCTTCGGGCCCCAAACGAGCCCGATGAGTCCCGGAGGGTAACTCAAGTCCCCCGAGCTCCCCGGGTCCTTCGCGTCCCCTCGTCTTAGCTCATCTCGGCGCGCCTCAAATCATTTCGGCCGATCTCGACTCGTTGATCCCAACTCGACTCGCCTCAACGTGTTTCGACTGATTTCGACGCACCTCGGCCAGCCTCGATGCGGCTCTCCCTCTCTGCGTCAGCAATCCTGTGGACTGTTGAACTTTTTTTTTTCCCCAAGCATTTCACAGATATACATTTTTCTGCGAATGGGTTTTGCAGCGTGGAGAGGGGGGAGCAGAGGTTCGAAGAATCACAGGGGCCTCAAGAGTGTCCCAAAGTTTTTCAAGAGGATCCCAAAGGGTCTCTAAGGTGTCCCAAAGGGTCCAAGTGGGACCCCCCATATCCTCCTGGTCTTCCAAGTCCCTCGGGTTCCCGAAACTTGGGTCCCCTGAGTCCCGCGGGTCCCACGAGTATCCCCATATTCCTAGGGTCACCTCGTCTCAACCAGCCTCGATATATAACCAATACAAAATTTATCATCATGAAAAAAGGACAGATAAATAATAAAATACTAAAATAGTGTTAATGATCTATAAAATGTATAATCATCCAATAACGAGGTTTCTCGCCGCGACAACACCTCATAACGAGGTGTCTCGCCCCGACAACGCCTCATAGCGTAGTGTCTCGCCCCAGCAACGTCTCCTATCTGATTGATGATTACTCCTTTGAGGAAGCAATGAACAATTTCTGCCTGGGATTAAAAGTAGGTTATTGAGCAAGGTTAACATGAACATTTTTCATACATAAGGCTTCTTTAAAAAGTTTTAAAATGCACCAAGATGTCGCTATACACACATAATGGGTGGCTGCAAGTTTGAATCAACCTTATGAAAGATTTGGAGCCGAAGAGGAATATGCTCAGGATAATGAAGGACTCCTTAGGATTGAGACAACGCTCACCTGTCTGTTGAGCACGAACGACTCCCAAGGTGTCTATTAAGCATTGAATACAAATTTCATGTCTTAAGATTTTTCTATTGTTTATCGAGTCTTTCTAGCATTTGATGAAATTCAAAATTCCACTTTGTATTGTACTGCTCAATATGAGCTTTTCAATCATAGCATATCATTTAAACTCCGTAACAATAGAAGTTCGGATTTTTGTCCGAGCGTTGGCGCGGGCGGTCAGATGAATGAGCAGACGAATATACATTCTTTTTCAAGGTCAAAAACTATTTTGAATGACGTATGACACATTCTGCTGGAAAAACAACGAATTCTGTAAAATTAATATTAACAACTTGTTTTCTTACAAGTAAACCCATTAGCAACATCAATAACAACAAATGACAAATGCACTAACAAACATGACTCTTAGTAAATAAAGATCATAGCATGTGACTAGATTATCAACGGAAGTTGTAGTAAAGAAGGGACAAACATCTCCTTTCACTTAGAATAAGAAACTATGAAATATGGACACAAGAATCTATGGTCGCTGTATTAGTTTTAGGGTATGACTGTAAGTGTCACGTGGTTCTTCGAATAAATATGTACCATAATAATAAAAGATTTTCATGTCAAATTTCAAGCATGTGGTATGTACTTGCAGTTACTAAATTAATGATTATCATAGTGTTGAGCGATAAGCGCTACGGCCTTTAGACTCTGATGCCTGTAGGTCTCCACAGTCTCGGCTCGGCGGGAGCAGTGAACCAGGCACATCACAGCTTTGTTACCGGTGAACATGATGTTACTGCTTGCAATCCAAACCATATCAGTCTCAACTTCAGTATCATTATTCAGTTCAGATGTTTTTGCAAACAAATTCTTAATTATCTTAGGTTCTGTTCGATTAAATACTCAGATTTTTAAATTCTGATCGTTGTTCCCAATATCTTACCCGTATTTTGGGCCTGACTGTATTGAGAGTGTTGCAGGTCAATACAACGTGGTGGTGCTGGAAAACCAATATGCGAATGTAGGAGGCAAATGGTGGAGACATTGAGAACGAGGTAAGGCGTTCCATGTAGAAATGACAGTAGAGAGAACCTGATAGGTGGAATCAGCTAATTCATGAAGCAAGATGTGCACAAGTACACATGGGTGAGATTGTGAATATAGAAAAGATAAAAGGCGAACAAAAGAGTGGGAGGAGGAAAAAATGTAGTGCAGGTGAGTGAATTCAATGCGGCAAGCATAGCTGAGGAGTTCCAGCAGGCGTTCAAGGAGGAATATGACATCGTAAGAGGGCAAGGGATTGTGGAACGTTGAGTAAGCACGTTAGACGATTGAGATGCGGTTTTGAAATGTGCGTGGCGTGCTCCGTGTGTAGGATAGAGAGAAGAGATTGCAGCTCATGGTGACAAGAGCAAAAAGGGACGCTGATGATAGTGTGGGGTAGGCGGTTGTGCAAGAAATTTGAGAACAAGATATTCTGGATAGAGGTGAAGCGGGGGAGGAAAGCGAATGTGGTGCAAGATGTAAACGGCGGGTTCATGATGGAGTGATGTGCGGAAGAAATGGGTTGAGTATTTCGAGGAGTTGATGAATGTTGAAGATGTCAGAGGCTGACATTGTTGCTGTGGGTGGAACTGCACGGATGCCGTTTTAGGGGCAGTACAGCGACCGCAAAAAGGGCTAAGTTGTGTGAGTGTATGAGAGGAGTATGAGGTGCGCCTTGCCGTCGGCCACTCCCTTTTTTGGGGAATTCGGCCTTGTGTCTGTATCTGTGCAGCGACCGCCAAAATTATCTTATGAGGTCGGGCCAGAATATGAGTTGGTTGCAGAAAATTCATAAAATGACATTACAGATGGACATTACAGTGATGGACGCACGACAGAGCGGTTTGTTTTACAGTGTAGCTAAAATGATGTACTAACCGCCACCATCGTTCATAGGCGCGCTGGCCTTGGTCACGAGCGGTTATGCCGTGTGTTGTCGTCTGTGATATTGACTCCCAAACCTCTGATTTTCTCTTCCCTTTGAAATAGTCTTTTTCGAGTCCGATGGATACGACAACGCGAACTGAAATGCTGTCACAAGATGAAAAAGGCTACAGTGACATAGCTAAACGCTACAAAGTATCATGACAGGCCGTGTAGTTGGAGAATCGCAGTGTCTAAGAAAACGAAGGTTCGTCGACACCAAAGCCCAGGAAACGATCAGGACGATCTCGAAAATTGTAGAAAACTTCTACACTGTTTCTGAAGAGGTATATTAGTGATCAACCAACTCAATCAGCTAGGGAATGCGAGTAAGCAGCCCTGGAATGCTTTCACATGTGTCCGATAGTACTATTCAGCGACGGCTACAAATTAACCGCAACATGCCATCTCAACGTCCAGCCTTCAAACTCGTGTTAACGAAGGCTATAAAGGTGAATCGAGTGTCTTTTAGCAAGACGTGTCAAGGATGGACACCGAAACAATAGTCTTTAGTTATGTTCAGTGATGGACGTATTTTAAAAACCATTGCAAGTCGACAAAATATGTGCGCCGTCCGCCTGGTTCAAATAGGTACGATTCGGGGTACTTTGAATGCTAAAGGACGTCGGGGACTTCACTTCCTTCCTAAAAACACAACCATGAACAGCTATTTCTCTATTGCATGTCTAAATGATCATCTGCTAGACTTTTTCGTCGTCTACAACTGTCAATTCTTCCTGCAAGACGGTGCTCCATATCACGCATAAAAAAATAAAAAAATAGTTAAAAGATAACAATGTTTCGATCTTGTAACTTTCATCTAAATCCGGAAGAAAATTTATAGGAAGTAATGAAGAACAAGGTGGCAAAGAAGGATACTTCATCCATCGACAAGCTGAAGACAGCCATCAAGGAGGTGTGGACTACTGAACTTTCCTCTTTATACCTGGAAAACATAGTTTTTTTTTCTGTCAAAACGGCTTCAAGATGGCATAAAATATAAAGGAGAAGCTACTAAATAGTAACTCAATCATAGAGTAACATATATGTTTCATTCACACATTAAAATAGCGTCGCAATCGCGAAAATCCGCAAAAAATAGATCCCGTAAGATCATTTTGGCGGGCTCTGTAATTGATTCGGGCATTACTAAGGTAGAGGTGCAGAAGACGGTAGAGATGATGAAAACAGGGAAAACTCCTGGTTTGACCGGAGTTGCGAGTGTGAGTGCAAAAAGAGGGGTGGAGTGCCGGTAGTTGAAAGATTGGTGCAGCTACAAAATCCGTGTTCCGTGTCGGGCGTGGGGCCGATTGAGGGGCTCAGTGCTTGCGTTGTTCCGCTCTTCACGAACAAAGGAGATGAAAATGAACGTAACATCTCAAGAGGTGTTAGTTTGTTGTGTGTGGTGGCCCGGTAAGTTGGACGAGGAAGTGCTGATCAAGAAGTTAAGAGAGACGGATGGTGCTATTAACGAGGACATGGGTGGCTTTAGGAGTGGAAGTGGGCATGACAATCAAATTTTCGCAGTGAGACAAGTTTGTGAGAAGATAAGATTATGTGTATGGGTTCATTTTCACCGGAGCTCTGACTTCAGCCTTTGTGAGATTTCCTATAGAGTGCAAAGAACGTAAATCCTGTAGGGTTTGCACTCCGGTGTATAGGGAAACATAACTTTATCAAAATGAAAATTATTTCCGCGTTTTCAATCGTGGTACATATGCAGGCAAGTTCAAACAGGTATAATTTTTCAAGTTGAATAAAAAAATTAGACGAAGCTATCAAAACAGGTCCGAGTTTCTGTTCTCTTTTACAATATACCAAAGTACATTGAGGATGGAAGAACAGTTTCGTCTGAAATAATACTTGCACTACTTCGTCTAGGCCGTTATTTTTACCTAATGAGATGAGCGTTTTCCAGTAGGGAAGGTTAGTGAGTAGGCTTTATTGAATGAAGAAGGGATTAAGGAGAACACGTCAAACTGCCGCGAGAGCGTTGCACTCCATCAGTATGTGTTTCAGGCTGATTGCCACTTGGAAGCGATCAGCCATCTGATGGACGTCTGCGTCCATTAGATTGTTGGGAAGTATCCTTATCTCCCTGTCTGTCCAATGCACAGCCATTTGATGAATACTTGCTCTCTCCTGTTTGAAAACTTGGTTTCCCGTTCTCCAAGCAAGGGTCTGACTAATAAAAAAAATTGTTCGCTTCTTGTGCTACATTTTGTTCCATTGGGATGTTATAAAGGAGTTGATAGGGAACCAATTTCGATAGAGTGAGGTGATGAATTGTTATTGATGGGTGGACGCTAGTTGATTGAGGCAATCTGTGAGCTCATTCACTTAATTCCCGCATGATCAGGGATACTGCAGAATTCGACCGCTTGGCCTGCCTCAGACATTGTTAAGATGTCGTGTTGTATTTGTCGCAGAACAGCGTGTATATGATGCAGAGTTTTAGGCTGTCAGGTCACTCAGACTATCTGAGAAGATGACATATTTGAGGAGGCAATTTGTTTCCATAAATCAGATCGCTTATACGAGCGCGTATAACAATGCAGGAGAGTTGATGAACGTGAGGTTACCCTATATACAGGGGCGGCCCACACTCCTGCAGTGCATGTGTGGCGGAAATCTGGATATTGTTCCTCAAATATTCTTGTACATTCTCGGCAGTACGCATTGGTTGGAGTGGTTGCTTTAGGGTATTCTTGTAAATCTAGGTTATCCGACAACAAGGTGCGTTCGCTCAAAGAATTCGAGAAAATGAAGGCAAGACAGCCTTGCAAGGGATGTCTAGTGCGGTGATTAAGTGGCCCACGCGTAGGCAGAATGGCGGGCATTTATTTATTTTGGACGCAGAGGCCTCTACTCTTCCACTCCAAAGAGCCATATGGTTAGCATTGCAATACTGGTTTTCTTCAATGAATCCTGAAGAGAAAACATTTCAGAGACGTTTTTATGAGAGAATCTTGATAACATCCGTTTAACGTAAGTTTTCGACCGATTTAGACCCTTGTGTCTTTTAATCTTACTCAGGAATCTCGAAACTTCCAAGTTCCTCAACTGTCCTCGAGTTTTTAGGAAAAATAAGTTTTTGTCCGCTAGGCGGTGCGTGGCGTTTTGCGTTTATCGGTCTAAATGTCTTCCAGGTACCAGGGCGCGCTTGGTCATTTGCCGGCTGCAACCCCCATCCCTCTTCCTTCCTATATGAGCGTGAGCTGGTTTTCCCAATCATTCATTAGTCGCTCTGGCTTCGGACGCAGAGCCCTCCCGCCTCACCTGATCCTGACAGATCGTTGCACCTTCTTGGAAGGTAAGATTCAGTGCGCGGCGGCCCATCTGGGTAGTGACTTACTGCCCTTAGAGCCACAGATTGAGTCGGCAATTATTACCTTGCCGTGCTGAATGTGCTCTCAGTGAGCTGCGTCAAACGACAATGTGTCGATACAGTTCCTGACAAAAATTGTCAACACGACAATTTTTCGATACGGTTCTTGACAAAAATTTGACGAGACAGAAATCTGTCGACAAGACAATTTGTCTATACAGATATCAACAAAAATTGTCAAAACAGAGTTTGTCAACACAGAAATCTGTCGACACAACAATTTGTTGATACATACAGTTCGACAAAAATTGTTGGTACAGTTCTTGACAAAAATTGTCGAGGCAGAAATCTGTTGACACAACAAATTGTCGATACAGTTCTTGAACAAAAATTGTGAATACAGTGCTTGACAAGAATTGCCAAAACAGAACTTTGTCGAGGTAGAAATCTGTCGACACAACAAATTGTCAATACAGTTCTCATCAAAAATTGTTGCAACAGAAATTTGTTGAGACAAATCTGTCAACACGACAACATGTTGATACAGTTCTCGGCAAAAATTGTTGATACAGTTCCCAACAAAAATTGTTGGAACAGAAAGTTGTCAAGACAGGAATCTGTCGATACGATAATTTGTTGATACAGTTCTCGACAAAAATTGTCATAACAGAAATTTGCTGAGACAGAAAGTTCTCGAGACATGAATCTGTCTATACAGTTCGACAAAAAATTTAGAAACAGAAATTTGTCAAGACAAAGCTGTTGAGACAGAAATATGTGGACATGACAAATTGTTGATAGTTCTTGACTAAAATTGTGGAAACAGAAAATTTTTTTGCCACAGAAAGTTGTCGAGACAGAAATCTGTCGACAACTAATTGTTGATTCAGTTCTCGACAAAAATTGTGAATACAGTTGACGACAAAAATTGCAGAAACAGAAATTTGACGAGATAGAAATCTGTCAACACAACAAATTGTCGATACAGTTCTTGACAAAAATTATTGAAACGGAAATTTGTCGAGACAAAAAGTTGTCACAACAGAAATCTGTTGACACAATAATTTGTTGATACAGTTCTCAACAAAAATTGTCGATACAGTTCTTGTCAAAAATTGTCATAACAGAAATTTGTTGAGACAGAAAGTTGTCAAGACAGAAATCTGTCGACATGACAAATTATAAAACAGTTCTTGACAAAAATTGTCAAAATGGAAATTTGTTGAGACAGAAATCTGTCTACACAACAGATTGTTGATACAGTTCTCGACACAAATTTGGCGAGACAAAAATCTGTTGACACGACAAATTGTCGATATAGTACTTGACAAAAATTGTTGAAACAGAAATTTCTCCAGACAGAAATTTGTCAAAACAGAAAATTATCGACATACTTGCAGATGATTACGGGTCTCATTTGAAGTTCCTTTACAAACTGTTCAATGTTTGACTTTGAAATCCTGCTCTAAGGCCGATGCCTGCCATCGGTATTTGGCCTTGAAGTCAGCTGCCTACAGGCAGCCCGCCCTACCTCCCAGCAAATGACTTTGTGGGTCACATATGACTTTACTTTGCCAGTCAACACAACAAATTTGTAGACACAAAATTTGCAGACTTATAAATTTGTCAACTTATAAATTTGTCAACTTATAAATTTGTCAACTTATAAATTTGTCGCCACACAATTTTTGCAGACTTACAAAATTTGTCGGCACGGAAATTTTTAAATTTGTTGACACACAAATTTGCCAACACAAAAATTTGTAGACAAAACACTTATGTCAACAAGAAACTTTTGTCGACACAAAAAGTTTTGTCGACAAAATGTTGTGGTCACAAAAAAAAAATGTCAACTAATTTTTTGGTTGACAATTGTTTTTCTCTCTCTTTCTCCACAATATTACCAAAGGCCACATGACGTGCCTTCAGAAATTGTTCAAAGGTTTGAGTTTGGAAACCCTGCTCACACACAGCGGTTCCTGAACAATGCTTGTTAAGTCATATGACATACCCTCTATGCTGGCACCATCAATGTTAGGTTTTGAAGTAAGCTGTCCCTGAACAGCCCTCTATACCAACTTTCAGATGACTGTGTGTCACATATGACGTTCCTTAGGGAACTGTTCAATGTTTGATTTTAGAATCTTGCTCAGGAACGGTGGGTTTCTAATCAACACTTGATTAGTCCTGCAAGAGTAGTCTACATCCTTACACCTTCGGTGTTTTGGGTTTGAAGTAAGCTGTCCCCGTACAGCCCTCCACACCTGCAGGCAGACGATTACGGGTCATGTATGACGTCCTCCAGGACTACGACACCGTTTGCACTAGTACAACGATACTTGGTGGTTTCTGGTCAACACTCGATGCACATTAGGTCATCTGTACCTGACGTACCGCGGGACACAAGTCAATGTCGCTCTACAAACCCAACGTAATAAAGCAGTTGCTCGGCGATATTTAGTTTATTTTCGTCATAAACGGATAACAGACCCAGCGCCCAAACGGACGCTAGATATGCGTTAGACTGAAATCCAACGTAAACAGTGGTTTACGGTCAGCATTGCAGCCCTCATTGCACGATAACTAAATATTGCAATATATTCCGCACATATTGGCATTATTTTGTCTCGTATGAAAATTACGGGTACCATACCTATTATTTTATCTTATGAACAAACATATGGTATGTCATGCAACATGGCGGTGATTGAGGGCGTATATTTGGATCATAACATCCACCTTATACTTCAATCTCCTTTGTTTCAGTGACGATGTCCGCAATAACCTCAGCGACAGGCGAGTGATCGCGAGTCATCTGATGACCGTGTCACAGGCTTGCATTGTACACAACGATGACCTCCATACCACTCCGGTTTATTCGGAAGGTCACGTATAATCGGCCGGCTGAGTGCAACTTAGACCTCAGCCAGGACAGCGTCTCCAGGCAGTCCTACCTTGGCGGCGTGCAGGAACAGATATCGCGCAACAAGACAGAGCCTCCCACAAAGGAGCTCGACTCCGAGTTGAATGCGCACTTCGCGCCTACATCAGGCTGCCATCAAATCGGGGCCCTGAGGGGATCCGTTAATGCGCCAATCGTCCCTCCAAAGGCTCACTTTGTGACAACTAGGGGTATGACCGCCATTTTCAATCAGACACATTCCGGCAGAAGTATGAAGGATCTCCAGCTACGCACTCCGGTCGCCCACACCCTGCGCGGCAGGGATGTCCTCAATGTGTCCCTGACGGGTATTCTTGCTCGTATCCATGGTCCCCTTAACGGATGCCACTCAAGTTCCCCCGCAGTCACGGCAGGAGCACTCCACCCCGCCCCAAGTCCTCAGGTGACTACAGAAAGCAGGACCGCTTTCCTTCCCGTAAGTACTAACGCTCTTCCGGCGGTCCTCGGGTGTCGCCAAGCACACAAGCAAAGCCACGCTTTGGGTCAAACGCGTCCTGTCCAAAGGCCTCTTTTGGAGAAGGACGCCGCAACCCTCCTCCTCTTGATCACACTGCCTCGCACCGACAACACAAGGGCGTTCTCAAACCCCTCGGGTTAGACTTCCTGCTCAACGGCGTAGTCACGGCAGGGCTCTGACAACCAGCATTCGCATCTCGTATCCTTGCGGTCCCAAGGCTTCGGGAGGGGATCACCTGTTGATCGATCTCTCAGAACTCAACAAATACATCCCGGTAACCGTGTTTCGAGGGTCCAACTCGCAACGAATACAAGCAGTGCTGGAGTCCCGTCTCTAATTCACCAAGTTGGACACCAAGGTCGCTTACCGCACGTCCCAATTCATCCCAGGTTCCAAAATTCCCAGCCTTCAAACTACGAAGCCAACTAAATGAAAAGAAAATTTAATCAGAAAAAAAGTCTATGGTGGCTTATTGGTAAGTATGCCATGTTGTGCCAGGATTACAGCTCCCGCCGAGCCGAGATGGTGTTAAGGCTTATGGCCATAAGGCCTATAGGCTACAGCGATGGAGCTCTGCGACGATGGAAGATAACAACTTATTTACCGTTTGCTCCATCGCAGGGGCCGTGTGCCTGTGCTGTTTTAGCCCTCGAACAGGATACGATCACAAGGTTTTCTTTCTACAGCTACATCTTTCTACAGCATCACGGCCAGATTCTCATAAAGTTGCCATTGGCAACAAAACACTGCAATAAAAGAGTAAGCAGTTTCTGCACTTCATAATTATCAAAGAACTGACGAAGGTCAATAATATTCCTAAGATGACTATTTTCCGAATGTCTTCTGATAAGCAATTCATCTGCAACATAGTTTTGTGGCATTCTGTGACGAGTGTTTTTGTGATGCAGAGTAAAGAATTTCACAGCACCGGGGACAGGTTGTTTCGGACTGGCCTAAGCACTCAATTACTATTAGAAATGTACCAATACCTAAATATCGACCCATACCGTAATTCCATTTGAAGCCGCTACCAATATTTCAATTCACTAACATGGTCAATACTTGGGCAATGCCAATACTATTAATATATTACAAAACAAAATTAATTTATCTGCTACACTACATGCCCAATTATTAGCCATATTGATTTTTTTACATTTTTTGTGCCCCTTAGCAATGTATTGCACTACTACCTTGTTAGGTAATGGATTGATTGATTTGGGCCTCATTTCCACCAGGCTAGGTAGTGGAAACACTTTAAACAACTTGACATGACATGCCAGGAGTCAAATTACCTACCAGGGTAGTCACAAGTTGGACAATAGAAAGGTAACTCAATTTATCGTTTCCAATTTTGAACTCAGAGTTTAAAAAGGTTGCAGGAGAGAATGTAAATTCAAAACTTCAATGGACAAGAAAAAATAAAAACATGTATATTGCTTGTCAATAAGTGAAACCGTATGATCAGCACATAATTTGAGGCTGCTTCTTTGGCCAACGCTTCATTAAAATCGTGTTGCGCATTTCTAGAAGTGCATCGCTTGTGCTTAGTCAACATTGGCCTAGCTGAGTTCATATTTTCGTAAATATGCTCATTTCAGTGTGAAATTACACGTGCTTAAAATTGTTTTGAATGCGCTAATCATGCCAACTACTGCATAAAGGCGAGTTTCTGATGCTTACAGATTCAGACACTAGGCCGAAATCCCCAGCAAGGGGGGTGACCGGCGGCAAGGCGCAACATACACTATCATATGCTTACAACCACACAACTTAGCCCTTTTGCGCTAAAGAGTCCGGCCGAAAAACCGCGCAACACACACTGTGGGTCACGAGTGTGGTCCGAGGATCCGTGTCGACAGTAGGGCCCGACACTGTGACTGGATTACCCCCCGCCGCGTCATGGTGGCCGCCCCCTCCAGCCCACGACCATCCCGTGAACGTGATGTCAAGGGGGGAAAGCACATCAGGGCAACGTCAAAAATCAACATTCACAATCGCTCTCCACTCACGCCTATTGATTGCACGCTTTTTTGCTACCTCTTCATCCAAGTCTCACCTTCCCAACTCCTGCTTCACAACATCCATCCACACAAACTAAGGTCTACCTCTAGGCCTACGGCCACTCATTTCCGCGTTCATTACAATTTTTACCAATCTCCATTCATCCATCCTCATCATGTGCCCGAACCACCTCAGCACACGCGAATCCACTCTGTCCTCCGACTTCTTCACCATCCCTTTTCTGATTCGAACCACATCGTTGGTGATCCGGTCTCTCAGTGTTACTCCAGCCATGCTCCTCAAAAATTTAGGCTCGAAAACATTCAACCGTCTTCTCTCTTCTGCTCTCACCCCCTAAGTCTCAGCCCCGAAGATCACAGCTGGGACAACTCCACCCTTATACAAACCTCTCTTTGCTGCCATCCCCAACGTCCTACACTCTTCAGTGCACCTCACACTTTACACAGTTCCTTCACTCGAGACTTCACATCAGTTTTCACTAGTTCTGTCTTCTCCGCTTGGGAGCCCAGATACTTAAAACACTGTGCTTCCTTCAACAACTCTTCATTCAGAGGATACTGATTCTGCTCGCATCACCTATCCTCGAGCATCTCAATACTTTACTTTTACCCACGCTCACGTGCAGCTTTCTCCTCTCGCACGCTCTACCAATCTCGGATACTAGCCTACATAGCTCCTCCTCGGAATCCGCCACAAGCGCCGTACCAGCAGCAAACCGCAACTAGCTCAGTTGCCAACTCCGCCCATTCTCTTTATGATGCTTGAATTCAAAATATATTCTGCCACTGTTTGAGCTGAACCTGATGGAACATTCTGTGCTTCAACACCATCTTCTTGTTGAACGTGGGTGCCTTTGCATTAGACCACAGCTCTGAAGGACCTTACAAGCAGCCACATATGATTTTGGTTACTGATCGGTTTCTCTTATGGAATAGTCTTGGTGCAATCTAGATTATATCTACGGCTATCATTGAAATGTAAATGACATCAAATGACTGTACACAAAAACTATCACATATAACTTCCAAAAAGGTCCTTCAGAACTGTGGTCAGATGCAAAGAAAATAACAATGATGAACATGAACAACAATTTCGAATGGATATAAATTTTGGTGCCATAGGAGACACATACAGATACAGACACTAGGCCGCATCCCCCCGAAAGGGGGGTGGCCGACGGCAAGGCGCACCTCACACGCTCACACTCACACAACTTAGCCCTTTTGTGCTAAAGGGTCCGGCCAGTAGCCCCTCAACTTACACTCTGGGTCCCGAATGCACCGAGGAACCGTCGTCAGCAGCAGGGCCCGACAGTTTTCACTGGTTTACCCCCGCCGCGTCATAATGGCCGGGCCCCCCCCACCCACGACCATCCCGACAGCGGGATGCCAAGGGCGGGAAAGCCCATCAGAGCAGCGTCAAAATCAACCATT
>SDVV010002306.1:0-23332 GCA_016164225.1 Gammarus roeselii | reverse complement strand
AGTGTTATGGTATTGTAGATGATTATCGGTAGTGTTATGAATATTCAGAGTGTTCCCATGCTAGGGATCCTATGTATTTCCTATTCTCATATGTTATTCATGAGAGTCATAGTCATGAGTGCAGTGTTGGGGTTCTCACGAGCTCTTATCTCATGGTCGCGAAGACACACTACCTCCCGCAAGTGGTCCGTGTGGCATACATGTTTCCCTCTCTCATAGTTGAACATGTTTCGCGTGCCAGTTCATGCTGAGATTTTTTTACTCAGTGAATGTTTAACAGTGTTTACGAGTGTTATGTTGATGTTACCAAGTTGTGTGTTATTCTATATACTATCACAAAATCTGTCTATTTCATCCTCTTTTTCAAATTTCAATAGTTTATTTTTGTGAAACGCTCGGGGCATCTTACCCAGGAACGATTGAATGACGTCATTGACATCTTTGCTTATCACAGTCTTATTGACAATACACTTTTGAGGAGATCATGGACGTGAATACGACTTTGGTCAGTGGGATGACTAACAACCCGTTCGATTCAATCATAAGTTCTGTGTTGCTTCGTAGGTAGTGAAGTAAACCGGAGGACAGAGTTTTAGTCACGGAGGGCAATGAGGCCGTATATAGTGGTGCAACATCGTCATTATTTGTCTCCTTTTGTTTGATCGGTTCCAGCTTGGGGTCTTGTGATACTTGTGCCATATAGTGCTTGGATGAAATTAAATAACTTTAGTGCTATTTCAGGCAAAGCGTTCAAATCTAGCATGTCGTCCCCACTTTCGTTCAACCTTTGACTGTGATATTTACTGCTATGATCTGCTATTTCTGGCCCTGTTGTGACAAATACGGGTGTAGCGCTACCGCAAATATTATTTGTTGTAAGCTTATCCATCATGGATTTTGGAACTAGGTAGTAAACCGATTCATCCATGAATTATTTTTGTCAAAAAACTCACTGCAGTGGGTTATAATAAATTTAACAGAAAATCCCCACGCACAGTTCATAATGTTTTCCTTTTGGTCCCGGACGATTTACTGCATAATTGTTTTATTATAGAGTTGAATTTAGTTACCCGAGACTTGGTTGCTTGTCACAGAATAATTTTCCACTCAGTATATTTGTAAATATTTCCCAGATGATTTTAACTTTTTTATCAGTTATAGTTTGATGACTTGACTGCGTTTGAATAATTTTAATTGATTTAATTTATCATAAAAATTCAATTTCCGCTTCAAAGTACATTTATCACACATCACGACACGATGTTTCCTTCATTAATCCACGTAGGTTTGCTTTCTGGATAATCGGTGTAAATCACGTAGATTTGCTTTCTACCTCGTCTAATTCGGGTCTTCAAGACCTTGATGGAATAAATATCAGGTCTGTCACAATGAACTAGTTCCTGCCTGTCGGTAAAAACTTTGATGGGTTCATCAGTATCAAGCGGTGTTATTTCATAGGTTGGAGGTTAATGTTTCTGAATAATTCGTGAAATTCTAAACACTTCCTTCGTAAACTTTGG
The DNA here is from genome assembly GCA_016164225.1 of Gammarus roeselii. Classification (NCBI taxonomy): domain Eukaryota; kingdom Metazoa; phylum Arthropoda; class Malacostraca; order Amphipoda; family Gammaridae; genus Gammarus; species Gammarus roeselii. Next base: position 21,812 of record SDVV010002306.1, on the reverse strand, counting down.
TGTGTGTCCTTTCCTGAATGTCTTGAGACTGGGATCACTGCACTGCAAGCGTACGTACGCTCCCACCTTCAGTTGTGTACTGGGCACTTTCATTCTTTTACGTCGTTTTTCATACATTTCGGACAACACTGCCTGGATTTCTCTTGGGTCGTTCAACAAATAAACTTCAAAAGGGACCCGCCTCGTTAATGATGAATATGGCGTCATATTGTGCGTGTTCACAATTGTTTGCAAGTCATCTATATAGCGTTCAGCTTTTTTAGCATGCATATATTTACCCAACTTAAGTTTTATAGTCCTTATTACTCGTTCAGCAAGTGATGCTTCAATAGCCTTGTTGAAGGTGTGATAAATGAATACGTTCTTGCAGGTCAAATAACCTTTAATGTTTTTATTTGTAAACTCATTGCTCTGATCTGAACAGATCCGAGTTGTTAGTCATACTTGTACTTTGAATATAGTATCAAATGCTGCAATCACATTTCTTAATGTAATAGCTTTCAAGGGTTGTACACACAGGTATTTGCTGTATATATCAATGACGATCACTTAATATCTAATTCCGTCGTTTTTATTTGCCTAATCTTTTATACAGGCAACATCCGCACATATAATCGATCCAGGACGCGCAGCCGTGAACATGCGTCTGATAAATTTCAAGGGAGCTTGTTTAAATCGTGTAATAGCCTCTGACCCTTGTAGAAATTTTTAAACATCGCGCCTTGTTGTTGACGGACAAATATTCGTAAAACTTTGATGTAGGGCCTTCGCGCTAGAGTATGATCCAACGGCCTCTGGATTGTGCTCTAATCAAGAGTTTCGAATCACTTGGGTGTGTGAAATCAACCAAGATGTGCCCATATGGTTTTTGTTCCACATGTATCTTGTATACGGAGATGAACGATTTAATCTTGTCTTCTGCAAGAAATGTTCTGCCAATGTACGTAATTGATTTATATCGCGCATGCGTAGGGTATGAAAGCGTGTGTTATTCAATGAAATTGTGCGGTGGAAGGGATTTGAGTGAAAGAGCGATTGGTTTAAATATATTGTACTGATATCTGCGTGGCAGCCCCGACAAAAAACATTTTCAATAATACGTTGAGACTCTGATTCCAACATGAAATCTTCATACACTACAAGGAGTTAACATTTGTTCTGTTTGGCTAATGGATCGAATGCGACTTGTAATGTATGTAATCTATTTTTTTCGTGTTTCTTTACAAGGAAGTGCTCTGACCCCGAGATGATCACCTCATCGAAGCTATCAAAGAATTAATTGAATAATTTTCTAACAAGGACACTCTTCCCACATGATGAGAACCCGCTCACGTCTTCATTCTCAATAAACCTTTAATTTATTTAAAATTTCTCTTTCCTATGCAGATGTATTCCATCAAGAATATGCTGAAGTCAAGGACCCCTTCGACGAAACCTAGTAATCATCAGCGTGGGCTATGTACATTTCTAAAGTTAGTTCGGTCATGCCAACATATTTGACATCAACCAATGTGCCTTCCATATGATTTTTACAGCAAACAATTTTATCTTCGGTTATTTCTTTCTTTCTCAACAGATCGTGGTATCAACTCGATCGGGAGTAGGCCAGATCAACCCAGAACTTCAGGGATGATAAGGTATGTTTAACGAAAATGTCTACACATTTTTGGACTCTGTAATCAAACTAGTCCATGATAGAGCAAATCAACAGTGTTATTTTTTTTCTTAATACATAAAAAAAATCATATGAAGACCGACGCAGTACCCTCAAGCAAATTATCCGTATCAGGGCTATCCGCTGGCCAGTCATCGCCCAAACTATCAGGGTGATCCTAGGTACGGTAACCCAAACTACCAGCGTCATCCGCTGCCTGTACCTTACTACCAGCAACGGCAGCAGCCTCAAGCATGGCAACCTCGACAACCGTGGCAGAGACAAGCGTGGCACTACCCGCAATAGACCACAGAAACTGACTTTTTAAAAGTCGGACATGATGCATTACAAAGCTTAGAGTATACATTTTTTTTTAATAAATTGTTACATTTTATTAACACTGTCAACATCTTACTTCAGATAAATCTCCTTCATCGGTTGAGAAGGCGTTATAGAATAATCTGTCTGGTATATCCGTCGGTAGGGGCTTGTCTTCCGAGATTCGTTCAAGTGACTGGGGTGTACTACGCTCCAGCATGATTTCCTCTTGACTGAGGAAGCTAACTATAAAGTTGGTCTTAGTACAATGATAGACTTGTGCAGTGGCACTTCAGTTCCACACACGGCGAGTCATGTCGTATTAAAACAGTCACTTCTTCCTTCATCTTCAAAATGTTCCAGATAACTTGAAATGTTGGTAGTGTCGTTGACACAAAATTGCCAGCTTCAATGAATGCAAACCTCTGAAGAGTCCGGTTATTGATGACTGCAAGATTTCTTACTTCTATCAACTCCATTTTTCGGACTTGTTGATCAATCTTGAGTAGGAAGATGTTTACTCAACGAGAAGCTAGTGATGTTTGTGTCCACCCCATCAGCGATGTCAGTTTTATACGACCCCACCGCTGCATGGAAGCAAACAGGTTACAACACGTATTTCGGTTTCGTTTTGATTTCGTTTTGATTTCGTATTGATTTATTTTTTTGGTCATTCAACTTCCAGCGTATGACCTCTGGTGGTGTATGGCAAGCCTCTTGCCCAAGTTATCGTACACTGTTACAAAAAATGGCGAATGCCTAAGCTCAGACATTATTTGTTCCCTTGATCTTGTTTGTGACGGGCAGTTGTTCTACTCTCGATGTAACTACTGCCAGTTCTAACAAGTTTATTTTGGTTTTTTGTCTAAAGATATCTTTTTGTACCTTTGCCCTAGCGCAAGCCTCGCAATGTACGCAACCCCTAGCGCAAGCCCTCGACCCACAGGGGGTGCCCCACTTCCGCCTTTTTAACAACCCGGTGTTCAGCCTACTGCTCTATCTTCGGAACAACCCGGAGTTCAGCCTACTCCTCCGTCTTCGGAAAAAAACTATGTTCAGCCTACTGATGATCCGTCTCCGGAACAACCCGGTGTTCAGCCTACTGCTCCGTCTTCGAGACAACAAGATGTTCAGCCTACTGCTGATCCGTCCTTGGCGCTGTCTCCAATTGGACAGTTCGTTACTCAGCCTACTGTTGGTTTGGACCCATTCCTCCCTCAGCTTTTTGATGTTTCGACCAGCACTGCTCCGTTGCGTGTGGCTATATTTTATCCACCAACCTCTATAGGAAATATGGAAAATAATTTTGTCACTTCAACATTTCTACCATACACTGAACATGACAACATATCCACACTGATTACATTGGGACGCGAGGAATTAGTGCAACACATTGAATATAAATTGCACTCATTCCAAATACTCCAATGCACCGTGATTGTTAAAATGGGCAAACAAGTTGAGGATGCATCTGTAGATGACAAGGACTGGGTGATAAACACAGAAGCGATCCAGCAAACAAAAACCGTGCTTCTGGGTGAGTTGATTGCGAATCTTGGGGTAGATTTACAGAATAAATTAGAAAAACAGGAGAAAGAAGGTAGGGGCTGGAGCATTAATACGGTTTAAATTCTTTCAAGACGAGTGCTAATGGAACAAAACGTCTTGGAGACTAAGTTCCCAGGCCCAAGAACTGTCCAGGCCGTTACCATTTTGTCAACATAAAATCGAGAAACAATAATTGCGTGCTCACTAGCCTTATCACACATTTCCACTTATAGATGGAAACAAATCTCTCAAATTTCGAACGACAATTACAGTATGTGATACATATCTGCCTTATGATGATACATACTTTAATTTTCCAAAACTTGCCATGGACAAACCTGTGACTTTAAAAGATTTACCTGTCATAGAAAGGACTGTGAAGTTACTATTAGACACTGTATCAGCTCACAAAAGAGAAGGAAGGTCATGGACTTGTCAGTGTATACATAGGCAGCTTAGAAGCCAGTGAGGAGGGCATAATCCATCTTGTGCAAATCTTTGATGCCAACCATGTCGCACTCATCCAGTGTTTCTCTACATTTATGAAAACCTTCAGAAGTGGGAGATGTAGCAGTACATTTATTGTCCATTCTGTATGAAGGGCTTGGACGAAAGCAAGAAAGCTGGACATGTGAAATTGTATTTATCCAGTACACGCTTGTAAAACATCCGTATGCCTGAAGAAGGCGAAATGTACCAATTCTCGGACATGCACGCAACAATGAAACCACCCGTTGTTTGTTATTAAGACTGTGAATCTGTTCTGGAGCCATGCCAAGAGAGAAAACATGTTCAACATACACAAGTTGTGCATGTACAGTTATACTCTAGTGGATAAAGACGGTAAAATTGTAAGGCACAAAGTAGTCGATTCGACTTCAGTCCCCCTGAGAAGATGGAGACTCATATCGTCAGGAATAAGTTGCTGGATTATAATGATTTTATGTCTACCTTGCCATTGTTCCTCATCCCTGTACTCACAAAACAAGGCATAAAAAAATATTGCGAAAGCAAAACATGTGAGTACTGCGGGGACACATTAAGAGAAAAAGGTAGGAAACGAGTTCGCCACCATAATCGTTACATCGAGGGGGTCTTCGGACCCAACAAAGAAGTGATATCTGGCAATTATAGTCGGGCTCTATGTTTTAATTGTAACATCAGGATCACTGAGAAACTCAGGTTCATGCCTTGTATTGCTCACAATGCATCAACCTATGACAAGTTTTATATTGAAAGGATTGGACGAAAAAAAAATCGAATATAAATGTTTTGCCAAAACATCCAGACGAAATGTTCAGCATCTCTGTCTCCTCGAACGATCCCACGAGCATGTACGGTGTCAAGCTTATTGATTCGTACTCCTTTCTCAACTCAAGTTTAGACAGTCTTGCCAAAAATCTTAGGGATAGTTGGATGACATGCCGCTTCTCAAATCTCATCTCACAAGTCTCGGCTACAGAGACAAGGTTCAAGACCTCGCTACTCGAAAAGGACATATCTGTTATGAGGCCATTTCATCAGATTCTGTGCTGGAACAAACAGACATCCCATCGCACAACTTTTGACAGTCAACTTTGAGGTAAGGGAATATCGGACTCTGAATTTGCTGAAGTGATTGAAATGTGGCAGGCAGCCAACTGCAAGACTTTGCGTGACTACATGATCATCTACCTGTTAATAGACACGCTGCTACTGGCCGAAGTCTTCCAAAAGTTTAGGGAGACAATGACACGCGACTACACCCTTGATCCCGTCCATTTTGTGAGCGCCTCTGGCTTCGCAATGCAAGCCGCCCTGTACGAAGGCACGAGGAAGCTGGAGTTGGTTAAAGATATCAACCTACTCTACTTGATTGTCAAAAATACAGGAGACGGATTTGTGAAGTTGACATAATGTCTTGCCAAAATAAACAATCCCCGATGCAAAGACTCTGACCCTAAACTACCCGTGTCTTCAGCAGCAATGTGGGACTTTTACAGTCTCTATGGTGGATGCTTGAGTGAACCCCTTATCATTGGCGAAATCCTCGAGCTCACACCCAAAGAAATTCAAGCGTTCAACTTGGTAAACGCGGACTGTTCTGGCGAGTACACGTACATCGTCTGTATCGATGCCCAAGTCAGCGACGAAGTTGCACGAAAAACAGATGAAATGCCACTACTGCTACATCACAAAGAAGTTAACTTGGACGATGCTTCGCTCATCACAAAAACTCTCTTGGCAGGCTCAGAACATCTTAAAAACAGAAAACTTGCAGATCGTAAGCTGGTTGAGAGTCATTTGCCCCAAATTGACTACCTCGTGGCCCTGGATTTTGTTACCGTAGTTCTGGTATCGGCTTCTTGTTTTGTGGACGGAGGCGTGGTATTTGAAGTCTGGCCATCACGCCATGACGGTCACGGCTAATGCGCTCGGGGCGTCGAGGGTACTAGCTTCTTGAGTGGTAAAATTCAGTTCGAGGGGCGGCAAGGAGCTAGAGCCAAGGGCAATAGAAAGGGACCTTGGGGTGAATGGATGATTATTCATTTTATAGATCGTTAACTCATTATTTTAGTATTTTATTCATTCTTATTTCGTGGGCTCTATTATTTTTTTCTGCCTTTTTTTCATGATTATAAATTTGACTTTGCTTATAGTTTATCGAGGTGGGTTGAGACTAGGTGACCCAGGGAATGGGGGGTACTTGTGGTACCCGCGGGACTCTGAGGACCCGGGGTTTCGGGAACCCGGGGGACTTAGAAGACCAGGAGGATTTGAGGAGGTCCACTTGGACTCTTTTTTTCACATTTAAACTACTGCCCTACCATATGGGGAAAATGCATGAAAACATTACTCTCAGACATTCAACGCAGCATAAACTTCACCGCAATAGAAGCTCACGATGGGAACTTTAGAAAGAGCGATCACGTGACACCAATTCTAAAAAAAATCAGGTGGCTGAACATCCAAGAACGACTAGAGCTAAGTGAAGCAATACTTGTTTTTAAAATATAGAACAAGCTTTCCTGTTCAAACGGTGTTGTGTTGACAACTCGAAAAGTGGCCCATCAACGATCAACACGGAATGAAAATAACATTGACACCGAGCTCAGAAGAACAGAGATTGGGGCCAAAGCTTTCACGATTTCAGGTTCAAAGAGTTGCAACAAGCTACCAGCTGACATTCGGAACTGCGCAACCGTATCTTCTTTCAAGCAGTAATGTACCACTCAACTGCTTGCCCGCAGGCAGGGACATGCAGAATCAAACAATTATTGATGACGATTAACACAGAACTGGCAACGTAACACTATATTTTCCAGCTCGCTCAGAGCATCAACACTATCATCCTGTTAACACGAATCAGTTTCAGCCCAGATAGCGATAGACACAATGAAATTCATTATCACTACTTTCGTATTCCCGCAAAGCGTGTAATTTAATGTGACGTATAAAGACAGGGATCTTCTTCCCAGCTTCTCTTTAAAGATGCCCTGCCCGGATTACACATGCATGTATGGCAGAACCGTTACATGCATGTACGGTAGAACCCTCGAACTCACACACACACATTACCAGACAATCTTTGCTTCCCAACGTATCAAACAGATAATCAACCAATTACGTCATAAAAACACAATGTCTGATCTCAATGCCATGTTTCATCAGGATGGACCGCCTAATCATTATGTAATTTGAATATACTTGGCTATTTCTCCGGTTCCTCGCCATGTTTTGGAAAAGGTGATACTCATGCTCAGTTAAAAGTTAGATGTACGCTACCGGTCACTCACAAGTTTACTCACTCGTTAACATGATGTGATGAAAGCCATAAGGTCCTGACCCATCATCATATGTATTTTAAATTTGCGTACCCATCATCAAATGTACTTCAAATTTGTAGATCTATCCTCATGTGAATCTTAAATGTGTGCATATCTATGTGTAGACCTATGATGGTACAATAATACCATTCCATCTGTATATGAGCTCCCCAACTCACATAGGCCCATCCACACACCAAGACCCTTTGACACTTGTACTTGGCGGATGATATGAATAAAAACTGCCCACATGCAGTGATGGACTCTGTATTGTCACCTAATCCGACCTGATGGTCCCGCCTCTCAATACACGCACTCCAGACTGGCTGAGCATTTTTATTGATTTTATTGTTCAATTGGCATTCTACGTGTATTTGTGCATGTATATGTACTGTTTATACGTAATCTAGATATATATGTTTCTCCGTGTGTAAGTACGCACTTTGTCACCGTGCCACAAAAATCATCACACTGGTTTGTGTATGAACGCATACAAATGTAAATATATTTCTTTCATTGTTGTTTGTTATGCCAGTGGTTCTCTAACTCACATAGACACGCCCATACCGTCACACTCTTTGCTGTTCAATTACTTAGGCTGTGGGTTTGAATTATGGAATTCATACTAATTACTATGCAAAAGATTCCAAGGTCAAATAGCAACATCTAATCTCATTAAGATATAATGCATACTTATTGTGCACCTCAAACCTACCTTGATAGCTCTTTCGTCGTGACACATTAGGGAGCTCAATGTTCCATAGGAATAACACACCACTCGTGTACGAAGTAACCTTTTTAAGTTGATTATATATCATAATATTGATACTTTCTCTGTTTTTTTTTGTCAGAGACTCTGTCTCGCATAGACCCACTCATACCGTCGCATTCTTTGCTATCCAATAAATTAGGCGCTTTACTGCTGAATTAGCAATTCTCACTCTAACTAATTGTCATATAAATGATCCCCTTGTCAAATCGCAACACCTTATGTTAACAGGATACAGTGCATATCTACTGTGTACATTAAAACTTTTCCTTATAGCTCTTTTTCATGACATGTTAAGGCAATAGTTGTGTTCGTATGTCCAGCTAGGATAGTAAAATGGCTCACTACCGCTCGCACACAGCTCCAACTACTTAGTTACAAGTTCTAAGCTTGTCATTTTACCTATTTTAGATTTACTATGTATAAATTTATTGTTTCAAACGAAGAAAATACCATCCGTGTATGAATAAACTTTTTTGTTATTATTATTTATTATTTTCTGGGACCTTTTGGGACACCCTTGAGACCCTGTGGGACCCTCTTAAAAGACTGTGGGACCCTCTTTAGGCCCCTCTAAATCCTGGAACCTCTGTTCGCCCCTCTCTACCCTGTAAAACCTATACACAGAGGAATGTATATATGTGGGGTGCTTGAGTAGAGAAATTAGTTATTATTACAGTCCACAACATTGTTGACGCAGAGGGGGAGAGCCGTGCCAAGACTAGTCGAGGTGCGTCGAAATCAGTCGAATCATGTTGGGACGAGTCAAGTTGGTTGCGACAGGTCGAAACTGGGCGAAATGATTTGAGACAAGCCGAGATGAGCTGAGAAGAGGGGACTCGATAAGCCCGGGGAGTTCGGGGGACCCGGGGGACTTGCGTAACCATCCGAGGCTCATCGGGCTCTTTCGGGACCCAGGAAACCTCTGCCCCCCCCCCACCCTATCCCCTTAAACAATAAGTGTGATGATAATAATCTGGGCTGTGTTTAGCCCATGATGAACCTGCCATTTCTTTCCTCTTCACGTTCCACAATTCTGTCGTATAAAATAATGCTAATATACTTTTGCAAAAGCTACTGTTTGTGCTTCTGTGGATAAGCGTTTTTTTCAGTCTACGCTCGCTCGCACGTGTACGGACCATATGTAATGTCAGTGGGTGACCTTTGCTGCGTAACTATAAACCTTGTGGTGCGTTGCGGTTGGAGTTGATCGGATTCGTGAGGCCGTGGACCTTGTACCAATTTCGACGATACTACCTGTGCGCACTGGCGTGCGTACATATTACTCTTTGAGGTTCTGAGGGGGTAGAGGTGGGTATTCATTTTGTCTGAGTCTTTATCTTCCTGAATACATAAACTGTAATGTAACCGAACTACGCTGTGTAGTTGTAAACATTGTATTGCGCTGCTGTCGGAGCTGACTTTGTCCGTGTAGCCGTAAACCTTGTACCAGACTCGACGATGCTGCCTGTACGCACTAGCGTGCGTACATATTACTTTTGAAGTTCTAAATGATTGGAGGCGTGGTGTTTCATTTCGTCTATCATGCTCAAATAAATAAAATGTACTGCGATGCGTTGCTGCCGGAGCAGACTCTGTCCGTGTAGCCGTAGACCTTGTGCCAATTTCGACGATACTATCTGAGCGCACTGGCGTGCGTACATATTACTCTGGAAGTTTTAAGTGGTTGAAGGCCGGGATTCTATTCATTTCGTCTGAGTCCTTATCTTTCCTGAATAAATTAATTGTACATTAACTGAACTAGACCGCGTAGCTGTAAACATTGTGTTGCGTTGCTGTCGGAGCTTATTTTGTCCGTGTAGCCGTAAACCTTGTACCAATCTTGACGATGCTACCTGTACGCACTAGCGTGCATACATATTACTCATGTGGTTCTAAATGATTGAAAGCGGAAGTCCGTTTCGTTTAAACGTTATTTTTGTGTGCACCAGCGTGCGTCTGGCACGACTACGATGTTCAAATAGTTTAACTTTGAAACGTCGTTTTTCTTGCACACAGAGGTGTGCGAGCCTACTGGAATCCATGATCATTGAGCCCTACAGGGGAGCCTATGATGACTCACGTTGAGGGTCTGTTGTGAATGAGGCCAAAATCAAATCAAATTAGGAAGGGAGAAGACAGGGCAAATCAACACATAATGAACGTAACTCTGGGCGGTCGAGCCAGGCACGGACCTCGAGGAAAGGCCACCCGACGGACGTTAGGTGATTTCCAGCAACGGGCGGAGGTCTGAATATCCGGTCTGTGAATCAAGTACAAAGTGGGAAGAACAAATAAGTGTTGTGTTCCCAGGTGAATCTTTCCAGTGTTAATTTAGGACGTTTCGTTTATTTGTTCCTATGGTGGAATGCTTTTGTGGGTCGAGATGACCCAACCTCGGCTGAAAAATGACCAACTGACGGCCTTGGCCGTTCCTTGAGGAAGATTCCGCAAACGGACAACATTGACTTCAAGATTGTTGATGGGATTGACGGTCTGCTCATCGTTTTGAGGGCGCTACGTGCGATGTCCCTGCGCCACAGGGTCCAGAGGCAGTGACTGCACATCCAACGTCAGGGCTCGAATCAGGCCCAGCGCTGACCCAGCCCGACTATTGCACGTGGGAGCCTCATTCTATAGTTTTGAAACGCGCCGTTGAACTGTGTTGAACGACTGTGCTGTACCACCCGCCGTCAGCTGTCGCAAGTGCCAATCTGCGGGGTATTATATACAAGGAGCCGTGACTACATTTTTTGTGGTGTCCCATTTTTGTCGCGGTGTATTGTTTAGACCTTTGTGCGGCATTTTGTGTGGGAAGCCAAGTTACTTTCTGCAATATAAATTGTGTATTGTGCTCCGGAATCAGCTAATCTATGTCATAACTGTGTTAATTAGTTCCTAAGCATGCATACCCACCATCAAGAATATGACTACCCGTGCAATCAATTCAATTTTTCCTGTCTCTTTTATTCACCTTGACGTCCTCTTTACTATCACTATATCTGTATTCTTAAATTTGATTCATCTTCTCCTAAACACCACTGCGACCCAGTCTGCCTCTAAACACCACAGCGATCTGGCGTGTTTCCCCGGCTCCAAGCAGAAAGAAAAAACAGTATCGGAAAAAACAAAGAAGTGAAGTGAAAATTCTGTTGATATAAAACGCTAAATAAATTCCCCCAGGGGCAATAATGTTATTAGTGGCAGTGTTATTATTAATTATTGATATTAGTGTCACTGTTTTGATGCAGTTTGAATTTATTACAGTGTTGTCACAAAAATTAGATGTATATATATATATATAAGACCCCAGTTAGAAATTGAGTGCACAGTGGCAAACCATTCAAACCTAGCGAACTAAAATACCTTCAAAGACACTGTTTGATCTAAATTACACCAATTGAAAATAAAGTGTCATGAAAAACAAGTAAACTCATACCATCATCATAAAAATTGTACAAATAGAAGCCTAACTGGTGTATTTGGAAGAGTTGACTGTACACCGGAACTAATACAATACTTCCTCGACTGATAGCGAGAGACAGGCCCAGGACAAACCTTTCTCCCTGCCCTCCCGACTCCCCCCCCCTCCCACTGCCTCCGTCCAGGCAACCTTACATCGGTGTCACGACACATAAATGCGTCGAACCTTCCTATGTTACAACTGCAAGAAAACATATTTTACAGTACAGTTTAATGGTGATCCTAACATGGACAGGAACAGTTACAGAAAATGTATACACTGTTTTGCCAATGTTGCAGCACAGATGAAATATGTGACTTATGAATGTCACATAGCAACGCTGGAGCAGACCATAAACCTAATCCCTAGGGAGTCGGAAGAACTGAAGCTAAATATGCCTGCATTCACTGCTGGTGGGAGCATCAACCAGGCTCACCCAGTTTCCCCAGTGAATACCCCTCACGCCCATCGCTTTCTTCCCCACAGAATACCCTCCAAGCGACCTCTCGCCGATCACCTCCTTCTGTCACCAACCGCTGTACACCCCTTCTTTTACCTCCCGCTGCCAACCTCCTTCTTTCTCAGTGAACATCACCCAAGCAGCCCCTCGTCATCCTCTACTGCCTTCTCTATCCCATGATCTACGCGATAGACAGCAGAGGAGTGGCAATAGCTAGGGGAAAAATAACGGTCTGCAGAGAGATACAGTAGAGAAGGGAGACTGCTGCACATCACAACTGGAAATGCCCTCCAAATTAAGAAGACATACGACCCACTCAAGTAGAAAGAAATTGGTTCGGTGTGCTTTTTTGTTAGCGACGGTACAGTGAAGCACGATAACAGTGAGTTCAAACAGCGCAAGACAAATAAGAAAGTGCTCTGTGGTCCTGGTGCCACTGTGCAGACCCTCACCAACCAAGTCAAAAAGCTAAGCACGAAAAAGGATGACTTCATTATGGTTCAAAAACGTTCAGAGAACCTGTAAGTCAATACCCATCACCAACTGTTGACCTCAGAAGCACTTCTTGATACACAAAACCTAATGAAAGCGATAAAAATCAAAACAAGAAAAAATTGTATTATTGCCGGCATTTATCCCATGATGGATGTGTTGAAAACAAGATACATGACAGAATTAAGTACGTCAATCACGCTGTGAACCTGAACTATTCCAGCGTGATGGAAGGCATCTTAATGCGCGTGCAAAACTCAGTTCGGCACCCTACTCAGTAGTGCAGTTGAAAATTTCAACAACAAGAAACAGTCCATGATGAGTACTGGAAGATAAGCAAAACAAGGAGCAATAATTTGTGCAGGTAGCAGAAGCATTTATGGTAGTTAATCGAGCGACTCTTGGTGCAACTCAACAGAAGTCTTGTCATCCAAAATCGATAGGGGAGTATAAATAAAAGTTGTACTGGGAAATGTACAGTCACAGATGCCCAAGATTGATTTTCAAGCAAAAGTGAAAGCGAACGAATATGTCATAGTTGAAATCAACGAATCGTGGCTGGACATGAATGACCCCAATCTCCTGGTGGAAATAGGCCTTTAAGGACTCAGAACCTTTCAGCATAGACAAACCTTCTTCAAGCAAGAGGAGTGGAGGGTCAGTGCTTTGCGTCAAAGAATCCCTTCGTCCAATACGTCGCAGAACAACAGCAACACTATCTTTTGAGGTAATTCAGGTGGACATTATACCCTCTGATGGGACAATACTGAAAACTATTAAAATACCGAAATCCAAGGAATAACGGTAGGCGAAGAATCCGTTCTCTTTGACAAACTGGACAATATCATTTCCTTATCTTATGATAGTATTTAAATCGGGGACTTCAACCTACCTGACATCAATTGGACAACAATGGAAGCTGCATTACGGGGCGGCAGGTTGATACAACTCGTCAACATTAACAAACTAAAACAGTACGTGGAAAAACCAACCAGAGGACCAAACATCTTAGACCTTGTTCTGTCAACTGAAAAACAGCTAGTAGAACTGGTAACAGTTAAACAAAAAATACGTGCCACAATACTATTGAATTCCAAATCACAGCAAACCGAACAAGGCGATAATCATCAAGGTATAACTAGAATTTTCGGAGAGCCAATTTTGATAGCTTGAAGGACGAAATCGCCAACATAGACTTCAGGCACCAGTTTGATGGCAGGACCGCTGATGAATGTTTTGCGTATCTTACAGATAGAGTGATGCGTTTGGGTGGATGGATGATTATTCATTTTATAGATCATTAGCACTTTATTTTAGTATCTTAGTATTTCTTATTTCGTAGGCTCTATTATTTATCTGTGCCCTTTATTCATGTTGATCAATTGTGGATTAGTTATATAATTATGTATCGTTTGACGCCCGCAGGGGCCCTAGGTGGACTATGCGGTGTGTTAGTTAATCTAGTCCAACCTACGATGGGAGAATTTGCGCTCACCCGGGCGCCTAACAGATCTTCGAACACAGCTAGGCGTTTCGGTTGCTAAATGGTGAAATAATGTTGATGTTGATCTAAGAGAGTGAAAATCTTGAATGACACTCAGCGTGGAGGGGACGAGGCGAGTCGAGGTAGGTTGAGGCGAGTGGAGACGAATCGACTGGCAAGGCGACGAGTCGAGACGAACCGAGGCTGGTTGAGACCAGGTGACTCGGGCATTGGGCGTACTCTTGGGACCCGCGGGACTCGAGGGACCCGGGGGTTTCAGGAACCAGAGAGACTTGGAAGACTAAGAGAAATTGGGGGGACCCACTTGGACCCTTTCGGGGCCATTTGGGACACCCTTGAGACCCTTTGGGGCCCTTTGAGGAACTTTGGGACCCGCTTGAGGCCCCTCTGAACCCTGGGACCCCGGCTTCCCTCTCCCCACGTTGTAAAACCCATACACAGAAAAATGTATGTATGTGAAATGCTAGAGTTGAACAAATAATTATTAGAGTATCCGGATAACTGGCGTAGAGGTGCGTCGAGATCAGTCGAAACATGTTGAGGCGAGTAGAGTGATCGCGACGAGCCGAGACTGGCCAAAATTATTCGAGACAAGCCGAGATGAGCTGAGATGAGGGGACCCGGGGAGCTCGGGAAGACCCGAGGGACATGGGTTACCCTTCGGGATTCATCGGGCTCTTTTGAAACTCAAGGGACCTATGCCCCCCCACACCCTATCCCCATAATCAATAAGTGTGAAATCGATAATCTGAGCAGTAATTCTGCCAACGACGAAACTGCCCTTACTTTCTTCTTCACGATCCACAATTTTGTCATGTAAAATAATGCTGGTGAATTTGTGCGGGAGTTCCTGATTGTTATTTTGTGAAGGGGTGTTTTTTCTTCAGTCTGTGCTAGCTCGCGCGTGCACGGACCATATGTTGTTTCTGGGGTTGACCAGGACTGCGTAGTTATAAAACCTTGTGACGCGTTGCGGTTGGAGTTGATCTGATGCGTGAAGCCATAGACCTTGTACCAATTTCGACGATGCTATCTGTGCGCTTGGCGCGCATGCATATTACTTTTGGAGTTCTGAGGGAATGGAGGCGAGGATTTGGCTTGTCTGAGTCTTGATCTTACCTGAATATATAATTTGTACCTATACTAAACTAGACTGCGTAGCTGTAAACATTGTGTCGCGTTGTTGTCGGAGCTTACATTGTCCGTGTAGCCGTAAACCTCGTACCAGTCTCAACGATGAAACCTGTGCACACTAGCGTGCATACATTTTGCTCTTGAAGTTTTAAATGATTGGAGGTGAGGATTCGTTTCATCTGAGTCTTTCCTGAATAAATGAAGTGTACTATAATCGACTAGACCACGTAGCGTTCTAGGTCGTGTTGCGTTACTGTCGGAGCTGACTTAGTCCGTGTAGCCGTAAACCTTGTACCTGTCACGACGATCCTATCTGCACGCACTAGCGTGCGTACATATTATGCTTGAAGTTCTAAATGATTGGAAGCGGATATCCGTTTCGTCTAAGCGTTTTTCTTTAGCGCAACAGCGTGCGTCTGACATTACTCAAATGTCAAATGTTTTCTAACTTTAACAGCGTTTTTTTTTTCTCGCACACTGAGGCGTGCGAGCATACTGGAATACATGATCATCGATTGTATATCTGTACTTTTTCTCCATGAGATGTACCGCTTGCTTGCTTGCATCACCCTATTAATTGATTTGATTTGATTTTCATTTCAACTAGAGCCTCAACGCTAGTCATAATAGACTTCCCGCCTATTTCGACTCGCGTTGAGGCTCTGGTGGAAATGAGAATCAAATCAAATCAAATTCATAGGGTGATGCAACCAAGCAAGCGGTACATCCCGGGGAGAAAAAGTACATATATACAATCCCTCTTGGCTGAATAATGAAGTTCAAGAAGCAATAGCTCGCCAACAAATAATGTACCAAGTTCACAAATTCAATCCATCAACAGAGCCAGATCAAGCGCAGGAGCGGGCTGGTAGACGAGGGAAAAGAGTGATCTGAAGCGCCAAGAGAAACAAGGAAAAAATGTCGCTAAATTTGTCATCCGAAATTCGTGATAGCAATGGCTCTCTACGAAATAGTGCAGGTAATCTAAAATCACCCGATGCCGTCATGTCTATGATACTCAACAAATACTTTGTAACCGTCTTCACAGATGAGAATATCAATGATATTCCTGGAGAAGGGCATACCGTTTGAAATTATTAACTTCCTCGTTTGTGAAGTAGAAGAACAAGTCAGAAAACTAAATATTTACCAATCTACATGACCGGATGATTTGCATCCGATAATGTTACGGAACCTCTCCGAAATCCTAAGTGGTCCACTGACAGAGATTTTTAACAGGTTCAGGACTCTTGGAATTATTCCAGAAGATTGGAAAACCGCAAACGTCACAGTCATAATCAAAAAAAGTAGTAGGCAAAAGCCAGGAAACTATAGACCAATCAGTCTCACATCTGTGGTCGGCAAAACCTTCTAACGATTGATTAAACAAGTGTAACATGCCACCTCGAGCGGAAATATCTCACCAAGGAAACCCAACAGGCTTCAGAAGCAAACTTCGCTGCCTGTCCAATCCACTGGACTTTTTCAATAAAGTCACGGAGATATACGACGAAACCCAAAGTGTCGACCTTATTTATCTTGAATTTCTAAAATCGTTCGATAAGGTCCCTCATGAACGCCTACTTAGAAAGGTGAATGCGCTTGGCACAACTGGAAACGTTACCAGAGGGCTCCAAAATTGGCAAGCAACGGGTCTGTATCGGTCAAGGAAAAAGTCAGTGGGCTACGGTAACCTCAGGAGTTCCCCAGGGCAGTATTCTTGGGCCGCTTCTCTTTATATTTTATGCAAATGATCTCGACACCGACATCTTTAACAAGTTATCAAAATTTGCTTGACGACACTGCTAGCAAGATCGCATAACTATCCAAAAGGGTCTTAATAAACTAGTGGACTGGTCTGATATGTGTCAAATAAACATTATTATTGAAAAATTCACGGTTATGCACATCTGATCACAAAATTGAAATTCAGCCGCCTACGTAATGGCAGACCAACATATGACTGAAGTAGACCCACAACGAGACCTTGGAATATTATTCACCAAAAACCTCAAGTGGAAAAACCAAGTGGAAGCTAGCTACAGGAAGGGCAACAGAGTCACTGGTTTATATATCCAGAAACTTCCACTACATGTCCAAGGACATCGTGCTTCCGCTATATACTTCATTCGTCAGGCCTCACATGGAATTTGCAATACAATTTAGGGCCCCTCACCTAAGAGAGGATATTAACAAATGGAACTTGTTCATTACCGAGCAACAAAAAAGATTCCGGAACTGAGAAATAAGACATTTCTGCAAAGACTCGACGAAGTTAAACTGATATCACTTGAAAGACGACGACTTAAAGGACAGTGTTTCAAGAAACCTTCAATTAACTAAACGGATTTACTAGAGCTAGCCCTGAGGGCCTCTTTGACCGAGATTATAACCCAAGGGACAGAAACAATGGACAAAAACTGCAGCTGAGACCATTCAGAACATCAGTGGCCTAGGACTTCTTTCCAATCAAGGTACCAACAATTTGGAACCATTTACCGCATGAAGTGGATAACAGCAACAACTTAAACACATCTAAAAACCACCTTGACAAACACTGAAGAAATGTGCGTTAGGACTGCTGTCGCCCAGGTGGCAACAACCTCCGTTTGAGCCTTCAGCATCCGGCAGCCCATGAACGATGGGTACCTTATCCTAGGCTGGGCTAGCTGCACTGCAAATTCAATTTGGGAATACTGTTAGAATGGACTCTTCAGCACGTCCCAGGCCTACTGCTTCTACTACTACGTTGCATTACATGATTAGGTTCTCGATATCTGCTGAATTAAATTATTGAAATAACGTGTTAGATTTTTACTTCGTTTGTATTTCACTGTAATTTAATATATTGAAACACGCATTTGAGACTTAATCCACAATGTTCGTTTAGAAGAAAGCCTTGCTGTTATTATCTCTACAGCATATGACACATGATTTTGATCTCGTCACTCACCTGTCACCTGACTCAATTTAATAATAACATAACCCATTGAGTTATTTACTCCACTTTATCACGTTACCGAGAGTAATTGCTGACCGAAACTCAAATCATATCAACTGTACCGTTCTCATTTGAAATATGGTACTCAACATCAACCGTTTTACTGACAATTATGTCTTTTCAATTTTTTTCTGTAAAATAACATGGATTTGAAACTTTTTCTATACGTTTGAAAGTAGTAGTCTGCTTCATGCTATTACATATAGATTGTCACATCCATGACGAGAAGCAGTAACATTTGATGCATTCCTATTCCAATCTACAGTAGTATTCAGGAGTCCGTTCCGTGACAGGTTCCTCGATAACATTTTGACACATGTTAGAGGGGAGGGAATTGGAGATTAAATCTGACGCGCTAATATGCATTGCAGAAACAGTCCACGTAGTGTATTGGACGAAAACAGCACATTGTGAATGGCTCTCCCTTACTGAAATAAACAAGCAAACGATTTGCATTCACTTGTACTTGGCAATCATCCCTGCTACTAATATCTAGAGCAAGCATGTTGGCCTTTTATCTTTTTGAAACCTACGTCAATGACATCAATATCATAGCTACAGTAACTGAAACAGTTGCAGCATGCAACAGGCTTGCAGCATGAGGTAGTGCAGGCATCTTCATTAACACGCCTCAAACTAAATTACACAACACATTTCGAGTGCGAATGATTTATACGTACATAATCGAACAGCTGCTCATTATCAATGCATCAAATTATCAACAGAACATTACCCATTCATTTCATCGCTCGATGACTCTGAGCGGAGAACTGACATCACAGCGTGATGTGAACTGTGCCGGTTTGCGCCGTTAATTAAGATGAAATGAAATTATTTATCTTGGTAATTACAGAGAATTCTCTTAAACATAATATTTATGAACTGAAAAACGGGATTCCACGTAATAAAATTTTCACTTCGGCGTCCAAAGGTATTCAAAATTATGAAAAGACAACGAAGGCAAAACCTGTTCAACTAATTCATTTCACATCTAATATATTATAAGTTCTTGTATCTCTTTCCTACATTTAATTATTACATTTACTCCTAGTCTCCCGAGCACTGAACGTAGGCCTCCAACCAGCCATTACCATTTTTTACCATTGCTTGCGTCTACATTAATCTCGATATTTGCCATTTGCTGGGATGGAGGAGATTGTTATGGAGAATTTATCCCAAACAACAAGAAACAGCAAGACAGGTTTTCATTTTTTCCAAGTTTCTGTTGCTACCACATGTTACAAGATATTGAGGAAGCGCTTCCCGCTCGATGTCGTCTTTCAGTAGCAGCATGAAGCCTTCAGAGGCTCTAAGCCGATCTCACCTTCCTTCACTGGGCCAACGACGGCCCCCTCAGTGAAGGAAGTTGAGATCGGCTTAGAGTACCGACCCTCACTGGGTCGGCTCTGTACCGACTTTTAGAGTTTGCACCCTCGTGCGGCGCCTCAACATTACGAGGCGGAAGGTTTTGCTCAAGAGACACGAGCATCAAAACAAAGTTAAGGCTGGCGACCCGTGCTATATGGAAGACTGGTAAGCGATTACCTGTCGGGGTCCTGCGTAATATGTGTATGAGTAACACATTGAATCTTCTTAATACAGCTATGAGCCTGTATTGAGTGCAAACAATAAAAGAATGAACACGTCATCGCTTACAAATTATTGGCAAACACACAAATTTTCCGATTAGTAGCTACTCCCACATTTGTAAATGCCGCCTCATGGCCTGTCAGCGTTTATAGACACACGAGGGTCGTCACCTCGTTGCATACAGGCGAGGTTAATTACAGAGCTATGCCCCCCCATGAATAAAACAAATTTGAACTATGGACGCAAATAAGAAGGTGACGTATTAATTTTTGTTTGAGAAACGCAATCTTTAAATTTCAAAAATCATTACTAATCATACCAATTAGGCGCTTTTTAAGAAGGAATACGAATCGTAAAGAAGGTTGTATGAAAGTATCATTCCATCGCCTATAGCCGGTGGTGCACGAGGCAATTCTGAGCGTCCTTCTCATCCTTGTCGGCAACTGTCCGCAATATTCGCAACACATGAAGGCATCACTGGTAACCGTACATTGATGCATACAAGCAGTTGAACCCTGTCCGCAGAACGACGGCAGCAGTGCGTGTGTCAGTGATGTTCTGACGCAGAGGGAGGCCTAATGGCGAACTGCAGTACAAAGGGAGAGGGGGGTGGGATTACCACATGAGGAGATGTTGTGTGCACAGCCGTCTAAACCGATTTGTTGTGACTTGGGATTACATCTCCCATTCCGATCGCGGCATGATCTCAATAATTCTTTGATTTAGTTAAACATATACAAGACCCAAAATTATATACGTGTAACGTCTCATGTCTAAAAATATGATTGGTGCAATTGAATTCAGCAATTTAAATTTGATATATTTTTATTGCTAATCATCTTAAATTAACATGTTTTCTTACCATGGCCGTTCAGGCATTAAATTGCCATTGTCGATGTTTGGGTATGTCTCCGTCAGTCCATATTCATCTCATTACATTAAATGCTATTGACTTGTCAATCATGCATTAGTTGTGACGCTATTCGACTTAAATGAAAGAGAATCATTGAGTTCTGCGTTGACTTTTTCAAAAAATCTAAATACATTTTTCCAAAATCTGTCACTAAACTTTAATATTGTTTACATACGTTCATCAAGGTTGAGTGAAACCTTAAAAGTTAAATGTCTTCACCATTTCGTGGATTGTGAAGTTTCTCGCTTATATATTCTTTAGCTCATATTATACAGGATTGAATTCGAGTGGATACTGCAGAATTAAGAGGCTTCCATAATAATACGTTGATTTTGACGTTAAATAAAAAACTGGAAATAAAATCTTTGATGAGTTCCACGTTTGCATTTTTAAATTAAATTTATTGATTTGAAATTATTTATCTGAAATAATCCGTTTTCTTGCTAATATTCTACACAGTAGTATGACGAATGCTCTTTTTGCTCATGAATATCTTTGATCTTCGTCAAATTTGAACGGGTTTAGCTTTCTGAAGATAAGATAATGTCTCAAAATGTGAAGTAGATAATAGTATTCCATGAGGCTGTGTTATTGTATTCGAGGTCGCGGCCTGTGCAAACCTTTACCTATAAGTATCACAACCACTCACACTCCACATAGCTGTGAGTATTTATTAAACCACCAAAAGAGCCATGGAGATTGGAGCACCAAAACAGCCCTGGATATCCGCTGTACGAAACAGCCCTGGAGAACAGCGATGCGAAACAGCCCTGGAGATATGGGGTGCGAAAACGCCCTCACCGAAAACGCTCTGGTGATTGTTGTTGATTGTTTATGATTACGTGTAGGATTTAATTATTTTATAATTGTATACTTATATAATTATTTATAAATCCTAATATTTGTTGTCGCAGGCAGCGCTGTTATTTCAATAGGTATTTATTGCTAGTCTCTGCTCGACCTATAACTTATTTAGTTTTTTTTAATGACACTTATAGGGTTGTGATAGGATTTGTAAATAGATATTGTAGAAGGTTATTATTATTGTATGAATTGACCTTAGAGATAATTGCTTAAGTATATCCGAAAGAAATGTTAGCCTGGCACATAGGAGGTTGACTGCCTGTGTAGGATTTTATTCATTTTAATAGAATATAATT
>SDVV010002305.1:0-23334 GCA_016164225.1 Gammarus roeselii | reverse complement strand
GTGTATTGGTATGTGTACATGTATGATGGTATATTGTGAATTCCATTCAGTTCGATGTAGGCGAGCCAGCAGCACTCTAGAGATGAGTTGCGATGTATTCTTTTTCGATTTATCAAACTCATGCACATGATTTTTTTTTTAGATTTTCAATAACATATATTGTGAATCATGTTTTGAAACATGATGTAGCCACAAACCGGCCGCCGACAGATGCGCTGTCACGAATTTACTTTATCTCTCGTTTCGCATATAAAAACTAAGTTTGATGTATTATACCTAAGTATTGAAAACCCATTGCCAGACGATGGAATTTAATGATTTAATAATAATAATAATAATAACCACGTGTGCCCTTTGTTTCGCACTAACCTCAAGACAGTTCACTGTGCTCATCGCTCCAACCACCAGCCACCGCTTGCTTGGTTGTCATAGTCTACAACTAACACACAGCTCTGGTCATCGTCACTATTAAGAGCTGTACGTCGAGTTCATCCGATTCAGTGAGCCAACCGAGTCGTCGCGTAATTTTAGCTCTTCAGTGTAGCAAAGCAAGCCCTCGTCATTTCCTTAGTCCCGGTATCGGGTGTTCCTGGTATTTCATGTAACCGCGGGATTTCCGTGCCGTGTGATCTAGGACGGGTCTATAAATAATTCAACTGTACGAATCGCGACTAGATCAAGCCTCGGCTGACTGTAGGTTTACCATTAATTTCATTCATATGTTTGCTACATTGTCAACCGTAACACTATGTCACCAAATGTAATTCACATCTGGGGTAAATTCGCCCTGTGATTAATTCCTAGTGATCCTTACAATCAATTTTATTCATCCTTGTCTCAGTGACTACGTCGCCGTCTATGCTAGCACCGTCGTCAATCTTAATTTTAAATACCCTGACGTTTTCTTGTAATATATGTAAAAATTTATCTTGCTGTCACTCCTCTGCACCTCGTCGCATCTCTCTCTAGAATTAAAAATAGGCAAACACCCGCCGTCGATCAAAATGGAGTCAGATAAGGAAACTACTCAATGCGATTCAATGTACTTATATAATTTCAATACCGCGCGGTTCGCGTGAAGTTTCGCTTGCTTCAATTCTGTGGCCGATCAATTTATAACTGCCGTTCCATAACCTTGAAAGCTCAACGGTCAGTCAAGCGCTGAATCCGTGGCTAGAGATTGTGAGAATGGCAGGAGATCAATTTCAGCCGTTCATCAATTATTATTATTTTTAATATTTTCATCAGTCATTATTCAACGCACGATCCAATAATCGTAAGCCCCACACTGGTACCCCGCGAGAGAGTGAGGAGATGCAGGTAGGTACGATGTAACAACCATTATTCAAGTTATTGCGGCAAATTATTTCTTTCACATCATTTCAGCACGTTCCGTAATTCAGCACCGTTACTCTCTTCATGTCAGCAATATCCATGTAACCACCGTTAGCCTACCATTACCCGTGCGCCATGTTCCTGAACGTCGTTCGGAAGTCATGATTCTGTGACGGCGGACTCGAGCAAGGAGCAGGCAATCATTGTACTGTAACCAATTTCAACAATTTAGTGTATTCATATAGCGGCGTAAACATTGCAAAACCATGGTCTCACTTATGTGTATCGATCGACGCCTATCACGAGAATCTCATGCAGAATCTCATGCAGAATAATGACTGCTCAAATGACTGATGCGACGAATGAGGGTTATTTAACGCAAGCTATTTTCCGATGGGCATCGTGTCTCATCCGACCACGTCAATGTTATCGTTTCGCAAGTCGTGAACAATAATCACCGACAATACACCTAAATCGGTTCTAAGAGAATGTACAATGTTCTCGTCAAACACAGTGTTGTAAATTAGCTTATACCCTGCACAGGACCTGCTCTATTTTGGACCATTCAGGTCTAGTGGGGAGGTAATGTGGCGGCGCTTTTCCTCATCACAAGCGCCCTACTATAGCTGCCCTACTATACTGTACTGTGTTTTATCTACTACAAATTTCTTATCATCGCCTCACTACTGTAATAACTACAACTTATTCAATTCTTGCAGTCACGTGTAACTCAAACATTTTATGAGCCATTCTCATTATACTTCATGTCTATGTATGCTCATTATGTCCGTGTGTGCTCATCGAGCAGCCTCATGCTATGCATTCCGAGTTCTCCCATACGCTACTCTTATGTAACGATGCATAGCACATGTGCTGGCGGCAGTCATAAAGTTAGGCCCAGCGTGTATTTCACAATATTCGTTCGGGATCCTCCAAATGAGATCTCGTTCTTGTCACACCGTAATTGCCAATTAGCCGAAAACTATAAACTTCTACAACGTCCATCTCTGGCGTCACGTTTGCCCAGACCTCTCGATGCCGGCTCGTTGTTCATTATCCAGAACCAATCGCCGAAATGCGCAAACAACACCAACCGTCACATCCTTTCAGTCCTTTCCCATCATGCCGTGACAGGCTGTTTTTGCTACGTATCCAGTATCGTTCTTTCAGCCAAGCCTTACTAACTTAATCAAAATAACATCATACTTTTACTCATAATTAGAAAAAAACTATCAATTCCCTTAACTAAATTCAAAACAATGTCTCTATAATTATTTCCCAAATCAAATATTTACTTCTTCATTACGAATAATAACGTGTTATTTACTGTGTACAGTTGCTACAACGTTCACTAATAGTAGGATATACTTCTTTTACTCTAACTCTCGCTCAGCTGTACTGCACTCAACTCGTAGCTCAGCTGTTAAACCCAAAGCATTCATATAAATGCTAAATTAACAAGCGAGCTATGTTATAATAGATTGATGTTCTTATAAAACCTCAACAAATGCTTATAGTAATATTCATTTATTTTTCTGATTTAATTATTGTTGGAACATGTACTGTTTTGAACATTCATTTCGCGCAGTCAACGCTCAATCTGCACTGTACTGTATTATACGTCTGACCGAGTGCAGAGTAAAACAACATGTACTGAGGTGCCCTGCCACCATCACATGCCTGGCCTAGCTAACTAGCTCGCACAGTCAGTCTCTCACCAGCCACGGAGCAGTCAGGGTGCCAACGGCCCTGCACAGGGGTCGCCCCCTTACGCATAGGGCACCCCGGAACACACAGTCCTTCACACCGATATGAAGCACGCAAACTCAACCGTCTCCACAATCATCCGGAGTGACTTATTCCTTCAACTCTGCATCTATCACCACTCCCGAGTCGTCTCCGGAGTTCCTTCATATACTACGACTGCTCACCACGGAGCACCTCGTGACCTAGCGCGCATCACATCTACAAACAAATATCAGTCCTATGTCACATCTCAACAGCACAGCCTCGCCAACCTATCATCACCGCAGCACATCTCATTCCGCACGCCAAGTGTGCTTCGAGCAACGCGCCACTTCGCTCACCGCAACGCAGCGTCTCATCAACCACGTGTGCCCTTAGTTTCGCACTAACCTCAAGACAGTTCACTGTGCTCATCGCTCCAACCACCAGCCACCGCTTGCTTGGTTGTCATAGTCTACAACTACCACACAGCTCTGGTCATCGTCACTATTAAGAGCTGTACGTCGATTTCATCCGATTCAGTGAGCCAACCGAGTCGTCGCGTAATTTTAGCTCTTCAGTGTAGCAAGCAAGCCCTCGCCATTCCGTAAGTCCCGGTATCGGGTGTTCCTGGTATTTCATGTAACCGCGGGATTTCCGTGCCGTGTGATCTAGGACGGGTCTATAAATAATTCAACTGTACGAATCGCGACTAGATCAAGCCTCGGCTGACTGTAGGCTTACCATTAATTTCATTCATATGTTTGTTACATTGTCAACCGTAACACTATGTCACAAAATGTAACTCACATCTGGGGTAAATTCGCCCTGTGATTAATTCCTAGCAATCCTTACAGTCAATTTTATTCATCCATGTATCAATGACTACGTCGCCGTCTATGCTAGCACCGTCGTCAATCCTAATGTTGCATAACCTTACGTTTTCTTGTATTATATGTAAAAAATTATCTTGCTATCACTCCCCTGCACCTCGTCGCATCTCTCTATAGAATTAAAAATAGGCAAACACCCGCCGTCGATCAAAATGAAGTCAGATAAGGAAACTACTCAATGCGATTCAATGTACTTATATAATTTCAATACCGCGCGGTTCGCGCTGTTTCGCTTGCTTTAATTCTGTGGCCGATCAATTTATAACTGCCGTTCCATAACCTTGAAAGCTCAACGGTCAGTCAAGCGCTGAATCCGTGGCTAGAGATTGTGAGGACGGCAGGAGATCAATTTCAGCCGTTCATCAATTATTATTATTTTTAATATTTTCATCAGTCATTATTCAACGCACGATCCAATAATCGTAAGCCCACAGTCCCATCAGCGCCTTCTAATTTTTTCTCCTACCCTCTTCCACCACTCTACAGTACTCACGCGAATTCGCCCAACTATGCTTGCAGACAGCCCCAATCCCCCCTATTTTGTTACAATTCCCTAACCTCAGCCCAAACTCCGACTCTACATATTCCTCTAATCCCTCCCATATATTACCCCATCCACCTATTCCTTCTTCTAGCTCTCACTTCCGCTACCATTCCCTACCCTCAGCCCAAACTCCAACATAACCTATCCCGTCAAATCCTTTTCATATATTACCCCCTTCCCCCCCCCCCCCCCCCCACTAGTTCTTTCCTCTAGCTCCCACTTCCGCTACCATTCCCTAACCTCAGCCCAAACTCCAACTTTACCTATCCCGTCAATCCCTCCCATTTATTACCCCCCCTCTATCCGTTCTTTTCTCTAGCTCCCACCTTCGCTACCATTATCTAACCTCAGCCCAAACACCAACTCTACCTATCCCGCTAATCCCTCCCATATATTACCCCCTCCACCCATTTCTTCCACTAGTTCGGATCAGCTATCCTCAGCCATGCCTCTCTTCAGCCACCGATCTAAATTTATCTTACTTGGTTCTGCTCCAACCCTCCCTCAATAACAAAGAACAGAACCGAAAGAAAAGATTTCCCAAACATACAAACAATGCTATTCGAGAATTAGTCACCAGATTCTTAGATATCGTCGGTAGAAGTGTTACTGAAGAGCATATTACAAATCTAAATGAGGATGGCGTTGCTGACTGAAGAAACAATAAGCCGAATGAACGAATGCCAATGCAGGTGATGGAAAGCTTGCAACAATTCCCCAGGAACACCAACATCGACACTATTCTCAATGATATAAGATTTAAAAGACAATCAATACTAGTAGACGGATATTGTATGATTCACGCAGTGAAAGGATACTTAGTAAAACCAACAGGACTTGATAATGAAAACATCTTAAAGGTGATAAAAACTAAAGCAATGGAGGAATCCTTCAATTACATAGAAGATTACGAAGCCTTCACTGGGTATAAAAAAATACGATAGGTTCCTCTCCGATACAAAAAAGCAGTGTGAAAACAAAGAGTACGATAGCAGTTTTGGAAATCTAGTCCCCGCAATTCTCAGCAACGCACTCAAAATACAAATAAAATCTTTAATGAAACAAACCCGGACATCGTAACGAAAACTGTGATGAATCCAACCAACCTTGAGTGATGAAGCTGCTCAATACTCAATATTTGCAGCCAAGAAAGGGGACCATGATGGTAGTCTTGCACCTGTCCACCCTCTGAAGCCACATTTCGAACAACAAAAAATAGCATCGAAGCGAAACAAGCATGTGGAAACAAATGTGCAGTGTTCCAATAGGTATCTTCCCTTGCAATACGACAATGATACATCCATGTTCGATGAAGGGAAGGCTCTGCAATCATCCCAAAAGTGACACCAACTGTCCTGTAAGTAACGACAACTGACTAGAGGCACAAACTATTCAAACTGGGAGCAGCAACCACCCTTCAGCAATCATGTATATAAATACCCATCAGAACCCATGTACTATCTTGATTAAACATATAAAGGTTAGAAGCTTAGGAAAAAATATAGATCACATCTAAATGATGATGAAGAAGGACTCAATTGACATTCTATGTCTGACTGAAACCTGACTGGAATCTGACACTAACAAAACCTTCATCGAGATTGACGGTTTCAATGTTTATAGAAAAGATAGAAAAAGGAGGCGGAACCGTGATTTATGTGCGAGAAGAATATACCACTTCACAAGTAATGCTTGGCGACAGCAATAAAGCTGATGATATTTGGGTGAACATCCATATCCGAAAAACAGATCGTTTGTTGTTGGTTCTCTTTACAGACCACCCAAAGCAAGTGTACAGTCGTTTCATTACATCGAAGAGAGATTTCGAGAAGCTATCCGCTTAGGAAAGATGCTATACATTTTGGGTGATTTCAATGATGATCAATTGAAATTGAAATCCAACTCTATGAAGCCGATTTTAGACAGACTCGGGCTGCATCAGCTCATAAAAAGTGCACCAAGAAATCCTCCTAAATCCCAAACTGTGTTGGATCTGCTCATAAGTATCAATCCGTCTTCCATTGTTACCACAGACGTGGAGCCAAATTTTTTCTCGGACCACCATGAAATAAACTGTAATGTTAACATCAAAAAGAGAAGAAACAAGTATACAAAATAAGCTGTCGTTCAAAAATGAATCATACCGCGGATAATTCCAGAGCACAACTAGTGGCAAACGTCGAGAAAAACTGCGAAGCGAAATTGCACTTGAAAAATATCTCATACGCAGAGCAAAACGGATCATCACTTGGTTAGAATTATTTCGGATTCATAATAGAAGAGTCAAACGAGAAGTCAGCAGAGCAAAAATTAAATACCATCACGAGGAACTAGAACTGCAAAAACAATAAAAAAGAAACGTGGAATGTACTGAAAAAAATTATTCCACGCAAAAAAAGATCACTTTGCCTACTTATTCGAATCCTCAAGCAACTTCAGAGATATTTAACAACTACTTCGCTGGAGTTGGGAAACAGGTTTTTGAAGAGTTAACCCAGGAAGCTTATCAAGGATTACAAAGCGAAGCAACAGATACTTGGAGTCCAAAAGCTGTCAATGGAGACAGCTATCAAGAAGCAACCGTCATGTGGGAACCAAAGAATGTGTCGCAACACGAAGTAAAACGAACTATATTTGACTTGAGGAACACAAATTCTACAGGAATTTAGCTCTACAATACCTGTAGGACAGCCAAATAGTTACCTTGCTTTATATCAGCACGGTTATTAACACCTCCATTGTAAGTGAAATGTTTCCAGAGATCTGGAAGCATGCAATCATAAAAGCAATTCATAAATCTGGGGACACGAATGAACCATTCAATTTCAGATCGATCAGTCTTCTGCCTGTCTTATCCAAGATTCTAGAAAAGGTAATATCTATCCAATTGATTGATTACCTTGAAACAATCAAGCGGTTCAATGACTGCCAGTATGTTTAACGGTGAAAATTGTCAACAGAAGACGCACTTATGAGCATTACTGGAGATCTACACCAAAACTTTGATGAAGGACAGATATCTCTGCTGGTATTGCTAGACTTATCAAAAGCATTCAACAGTGTAAGCCATGCAATTTTTTTTGGCAAGCTCCGCAACATTGGAGCTTGTCAGTCTTTCGAGGAACCAACATCGGCAAGCTCCGCAACTTAGTTCGAAAGTTATCTGAGGAATCGGCAACCATCAGTCAAACTCGAAAACGCAACCTTGTCAATTTCGATTGCAGTTGCCTTTGTGGTCCCTCAAGGTTCGATACATGGCCCTCTGTTGTTCCCGGTTTTTGTAAATGAAATCGTCTGTAAATTACCAAACAATCAGGCGAAAATGGTAATGTTTGCCGATGATGTTCAAATATTTTCCCCCGTAAACCGTCAGATCTGAATGCGCTGAAAGACGACGCTGAGACAGTCGTAACTAATCTGAAATCTTGGTATGGTAAAATGGACTCAAGCTTAACTCTGAAAAAACAAGATGCATCTTGTTCGGCTCAAACTCGAAAGGAAAGCAGTTTCAATGAATTTCTCTATCAGGATAGGCAAATCTGACATTCCTGTTTGAGATAAAGTTATAAGTCTGGGAGTATGATTTGATCCGATCTTACTTCAAACACCACGTAACTACTATGTATTCCAAGTTGAATGGAATACTTGTGTTCCTAAACTGTGCATAAAAAGGATTGGATTCCAAATCAAAATTAATGATTGTCTACGTTTTAGTATTTCCTCACATCAAATACTGTCTTTCAATTTGAGAGAAATGCACCAAAATCAAAGAGAGAAAGTGCAACGTTGTATAAAGTTTGCGGCAAGAATAACATGCGATGGTAACCACAGAAAAAGAGACCCCGTAAGTCCTCTTCCCGAAAAATTACAGTGGCTCAATATCGACAACAAACTGGCACTCCTTGAGTCGGTCAGAATTCATTAAGATCTTCTAGAAAACCATTCACCCGGCAGCCAGAGGCACATATATTCTCGATGTGAAAAGAACAATCGATACACAAGAAATAATGATACTCTGCTCGTTGAACACAGGAAAATGGAAACTGCCTGTAGAGCACCAATGAAAGCTAAATGCAAAATACCAGTAACCAGATAAGGCTTTCTGTTCTTGAACATGTCCGAAAACACCACCGCCATAATTCTCAACATTGAGACACCATCTAATCGTTCCTACTCCGACGATACATATGTTTTCCATGTTGCTACCAATCACAATTGTCTTGGTCAATTTCCATGTCCACTAGCGTGTTGTCTATTTCTATGTTTCAAATGTTTCAATCGTTCTAGTATAATTAAAATACGAACTCAGTCTTTTCGAGGAATGATAGGCAGCTTCTAACTTTGACGAAGGTTAACTCGATTTTAAGATAATTTATTGAATTATTTCTATCAATTATGGTATCTTTTTTGATGTTACAATCACTGCCTTATAAGCTAGTATTTTACTTCTTCTTCTATAACCGAAGGATATTCATCCGATTTGTGTACTCCAGCATTGTATTATTCTGCTTGTCAATCATTTAATCCTTTTCTAGCGGTCATGAAGCGTGTGTATTGTATATTCAGTAGTTTAGTACGTATTTTATGCATATATTTTTTTGTATAACTTGTGTCGCTTATTCACCCCTTCATTATTCATACAATGGCTTAGACCCATCTCTACATTATGTTAGTGCTTTCGATTTCCCAACCCTATATTTTATTCATATTTTTTGTATAATTCATGTCGTCCATCCACACTTTTGTCATCGTACAATAATGTAGACTTTGAATTTCAATATGTTAGCACATTTCGATGTCCCAACCCCATGTTCTCGAGACTCTTATCACGTGCATGCGTGATTTCCCACCCCATGTACTTGTTATTTTACACACCCATGTATTTATTTATTTATCCACCACAAGTATTTCTTATTTTTCAACCCAGCGTGTCATAAGACATTTTTTGTATGTGCAAATAGTATTTCGCTCCATGTACTCAGAACCGGCGGCCCCTATAGATGAACTGTGACAAATTCAAATTGAACTCTCATTTTTCGATAATTCAAACAGCACAGTTGATAATGAAGTTTCATGTCTTATGTTTGAGAATTTGATTATTTTCTATTTATTGAAAACCCATCGTCAGACGATAGCAAAAAATCATTTAATAATAATAGTAATAATAATAATATTAATAACAATAATAATAATAAAGTTGAATATGAAGATGAACGAAGAAAAGTTGAGCAGAAGGAGAGATGACGGACGCCCTCAGGAGAGATGCTTTAAGCCAGTCATGGTATTAGTCTTTCGGCCTGCAGTGTACTACTCACAGCAGCTTGCTTGTAGTAGCAGGGTGGCGTCTGTGGTAATTACCCGCGAACAAGACAGGTGAGGCCCTTGATCCAAGAGGAACTCACGAGAAATGTTCAAGGCCTTAATCGCTTTGTTCGAAGCAGGCAGATTAGTCGCGGGAAGAGCAGCCAGGTGATAACCTCTTCAAGACTTTACCTGAAGTGAAACTTTACCGCCTAGCTCTTGTAAAGGTAAACTTGACGTTATCCTGCCGCGGCATTCAGCTGTGCAGGTTGCTGTCCCTCTTTATTGACAGTTCAACTGCGTAATTAGTATCGTACAGCCCAGCTATTAGCTAGAATTAGTCACCCTGTTCGTGAGCAATTGTATCGCATCTTCTATCGTATATTTGGTATGTTACGTCCCATGTCTATTTATTGCTGTACCACTTATTGTAGAGTATTACCCATTAATTATTCACTTGTCCTGTCATTTTTTTTATTAACCCTATTAAGAACGCGTGGTGTTTAAAATCCTACAAAAAACTGAAATTCGCTCATATCTCTTCTATGTGCTATTATATGTTGCTCACCTTCAAGATATTCTCAAATTCAATAATCATCAATATGATCGTTCAATAAAATGTCAAAACATGTTCGTACTTTGTCTACAAATAGCATACTTACATACTTTGACATCAGTATCAGCGCCACATTATGCCGATACGGTCTTAACTGAAGGTGGGTTTAGTGTGGGACTGGCTGTCGTATGTGGAGTGTGTAAATGAGAGCGCTCTCCGCCTGATACGCCGAAGCGTAAACGTTCCAGTAGAACTTTTTCTATGGTTCTTATCACTCTAATTTCCTTTGCAAGATCGTATCGATTAGCTATACCACAGGCAAGAGAGACTCATGGTACAAATGATGACAGGAGGTCAGTTACCTTAACATAACAGTTACTCACAAACTGGTCGATGAAAATTTGTGGTTTATAGAGACCTACAAAAGCTTTAACACGGGACCACGTCGAGACGTCTCGTGGTGTGCCTAATAGGGTTACGACTTGATTCTGAGGGATTTATTCCTTGAAAACTACAGTTGCGTTACGAGCCATGACTCTAAAACCAGGAACCATTTTTAATTCACCAGCTGTCCATCTGTGCATTGCTTCTACTTCCATGGTGAGAGAAACCAGTTTTGGTTAATGAATATTCTAATCGTAATCTTGTTACTGACTGCTGTGGGATTTACCATGTTGTCATGTTTTAGTACAGTTAAAACTTTCCGCAGAAGCTGCTATTGCTCTCCCAAATCATGATTGTGCTCCTTACCTGTTCAGTCTTTCAATACGACCTCTGCCGCAACAACAGCGGGTAATCAATACGACTACACCAGTGTGTTCATGCGGCTACACCAGCAAGCTCCACACACAGAGGGAAGGGTAACGGCATATTACGTAGACTTTTAGGTCCATCGAGTAGACTACAACCATGTAGAGCGTGTAGTGTATTGAGTGACTGTGTATGTTGTTGAGTACGAATATGAGTATAGTTGCGATTTGCGTAGACTACGAGACAACATTTCTCTCAGAGCAAGCCCCCAAAAATACTGTTGGTTGTCATCGATTAATATTCCAGCATCATGTTGGATAAATTTAATTTAGAAATTATGAACAAATCATTTACAACTACTTTATTGATGTAAGGGCTGCCGATATATTTTCTGTTAAAATTGAGGTGCAGTCCGTAATACTGCGTCAATTATTCTTTACGCAATAAAAAATCGAAAAAAATCTCTGATATACACTGTATAGTTTACCTTTGAAGTTTCAATTCACCATCATCTTGATGCCAATTCCATCGGAAGGGTTTTTTGTTCCCGAGTTCAGTAATCTCTTATGCCTACACTTTTTTCTTATGAGGTAAGTTCTGAGGTAATAACTAGATCTAACATATCAGCCGGGTTATCCATAATTTTGCGAGAACCAAGAAATTGTATGTACAATCATGTACAGTCAACTTTTGCTGCTGTTTTCTTTGTTTGAAAACTATTGTCTGTGAAATGCCAACAATGATCATCTTCGGCAGATTGGGCTATATACACCCTCAGTCATTTAAATTTTCAGAACTTAGAGTTTGTTATACCTAAATGGAATAACTATGTTCTTTGTGTACATCAAATGTGCATGAAGCATCAATGTAAAGCGTATTTTGAGGGAATAATGAGTTTATATATCAATCACATTCAACACGCTCGGCAACTATTTTAGTTTAGTTATCGCTGAGAAAAACCTCAAAGCAGCTCCACGTGTACGATATACCTATAATCCATACCGCTGTCATTAAAGATCTATATTATTTTATTATATGATTCCCTACTTAACATCTACAGTTGGGGATCGTTAAACATAGTGTTAGCATCGAATGTCAATACAAACATTACATTAAATTCCTTCATGAAATTTCTTGAGGCCGTGAAAATAACACAGCTAAGGCAAATCGCCCTGGGGTTTACTGTCGGTAAATGTGTCCTATGTGGGATAAATTCTGTAGGTACTGCCGAACTTAAGGCTCGACATATCATCGATAGACATAGTCGATTCTGGAAAAAATATCGTCGATTCTGAAAAATGACTATGGAAAAATTACGATTCTGAAAAATTATTCTGACTCAGGATATAGTCGATTTCGAAAAAAAGGGATCATTTTTGACTAGGCATAAACTGTCATCTTATTATAATTTTCAACATCGAAAAGGAGCATTCGAACTATCAGAGATGACACATGACTGCATCAAGTAGTCTCATGTCTACTGTGCAGTCGAACTATCTGAGAAGACGCATGAATGCACAAAGTTGTGTTATTGGAACTGTGCATCGGACTATATGAGAAGACGCTTGACTGCACCAAATAGTCTCATGTGTACTGTGCAGTCGAACTATCTGAGAAAACGCACGAATGCACCAAGTAGTTTCGTGTGTACTCCGCAGTCGAACTATCTGAGAAGACGCATGAATGCACAAAGTAGTCTCATGTGTACTGTGCAGTTGAACTATCTGAGAAGATGCATGACTGCACATAAAGTCTCATTTGTACTGTGCAGTCGATTCATCTGAGAAGACGCATGACAGCACTAAGTAGTTTCAGGTGAACTCTGCATCTGTTTTCAACAGTACACATTTTAGAAGAAAATTCAATTAAAATAGTGGTCTATAGAAACTAAAAAAAAACATATTCTTTGGATTCATTGATTTAATAAATCTCAAATGCGATAGAGGCATTTGACCTACCTACCATATAACAGAGTGATGTAGAGCTGAACCCTATTCCCCATTTCTTAAGCATGCAGGTGCACCCCATGCCCTGTTTCATTCCGTTCACATTAAAAGTGCCATACGTACGTTACAGAATAAATTCATCTTCTATAGTTACATTGACTGAATTTTACTTCAGCATGTTACTCAGAGCCAAAAACCGTACAAATGTAATATTCGTAGATTCAATGTGATGATTCATTTATATAAAGCAATGAGTTGACCAATACTCCCTCACTTCTGAAGGAAAAACGAGCAACAATCACTCACACACCTCGTCGTTTTAATACGTACTGGTAGTGCTCTGATTGTCACTAAATGACAGCTTTGCAGCCTTCCCAACACCTTCCAAATACTGCTCACGTATTTTTTTCCTAATTAAAACACAGATGCATTTGAACGGGTTTTATCTCTTCAGGAAAGAGATGACATCACCCCGAAAGATTAGGTGTTGATTTTTTTTCTATATTCCCCATAATGAATCATTTGTCAGTGAGCAATCGAGCGGAAACCATCCCAGGCCTAAGGCTTCGTGAACGTGGGAGGTATTAAAAAGTAATCTTCTTTGAGAATAATGAAAAACATCATACGACGCTGCTTTCGTATTCGACGTGATTTTTCTTCAAATAGTGGCAAAGTTTATTAATAATGCTACTCTGTTTCTCCCAGCGTTATGGATCTCCTTGCTGGCATACATTCTTTAACACCCGATAACTGCCTTACAAACATAGCATCAAGTTGTTTCTTTTAAATTTATTGGTGAAAGTATAGATAAAAAAAATTGCAGATTTTCGAAAAGTATTATGGACACTTTTTTAAACAAAAGTTGACTGTACATAACTTACCTACAAATTTTAGGTCCATCAGAATTATGGATACTCGGCTGACACGTAAGCTCTTGTTATTTACTGAGATATTACCATTTGAGAAAAAAAAGTGTAGGCATAAGTGATTACTGAACCCTTACTATTGAATTGGCGTGAAGATGATGGCGAATTGAAACTACAAAGATAACCTATACTGTTTATATCAGAGAATTTTATTCAAATTTTTATTGTGTCTAGAATACATTACACAGCATCACGGACACTTCAGATTGATATTCTTCAAACTGCATCTCCATTTTTAATGAAAATATATCGGCAGCACTTAAATTACTTAAATAATTGTCAATGATTTGTTCATTTTTTCTAAATGATATTTATCCAACATAATGCGGGAATATTAATTGATGACAATCAACAGTATTTTTAGGGGCTTGCTCTGAGAGAAATGTTGTCTCGTAGTCTACGCAAATCGCAACTATACTCATATTCGTACTCAACAGCATACACAATCACTCAATACACTACACGCTCTACATGGTTGTAGTCTACCCGATGGACCTAAAAGTCTACGTAATATGCCGTTACCCTTCCCTCTGTGTGTGGAGCTTGCTGGTGTAGCCGCATGAACACACTGGTGTAATCGTATTGATTACCCGCTGTTGTTGCGGCAGAGGTCGTATTCAAAGACTGAACAGGTAAGGAGCACAATCATGATTTGGGAGAGCAATAGCAGCATCTGCGGGTTTCAACTGTTCTAAAACACGACAACACGGTAAATCTCACAGCAGTAGGAACAGGTTCACGATTAAAATATTAGTTGACAAAAACTGTTTGCACTCACCATGGAAGTAGAAGCAATACACAGATGGACAGCTGGTCAGTCAAAAATAGTTGCTAATTTTGGGAGTCAAGGCTCGTACCGCAACTGTTGTCTTCAAGGATCAGATCCTTTGGAATCAGGGGCTGATTAATTAACAAATGACAGGTCTGGTGAAGATTAATAGGTGTATACTTCACAAAAAGTGTTTCAGCAATATGTAGACAACAGACGTAACATGCTAGATAGAAGATAGAAGATGTGGTACATTTGCTCAGGAACAGGGTGACTAAACTCGATGTTTGCGCATATTTAAAAAAAATATCATTGATTCATGTCTCTTTGGAATTTTTTGAAAAATTTAAATACTTAGTATCGTCTGACTAAACTCGATTCGCCCTAATTTCAAAATCTAAATGTTCCTGTCATCCTTGGACTGAGTCTTGCAATAATAACTGTTTTCAAAATTTGAAATACATGTGTTTCTCTAGACTTAATTCAGAAGATGCCACGAGTTACTCTTTTCCTAGGAGATGTCACTCAGACGTCTCACACCCTTCAAGGAACCACTTGCCTACAGAAGACATATATTCTGAGCAAATGGGAGAGGAACACTACCCAGGTACCTGGGGGTGGTGCTCTTCCTAAATGTGCGCATATTTGTCAAAATTTAAATACGCATATGCTCCTTTGAAGTAGATTTAATACCTAGTTGGAGTCCGTCTGGCCGAACCTCTGGGGCAAACCGACAGGGATGCGCTCGAAGAAAATTATGAGTCCGCTGAGCGTATGGGCCGTCTCTGCTCGACCGTCAGAGAGGCGACCGCCGTAAACCTGCATTCTTCCCTTCCTAGAAATGTCGTCCCGACACTCGACCGTCCTGACAATCATCCTGACACTCGACCGTTGCCCCGGTAGTAGTAGGGTGGTGGTAGTAGGTGGTGGTGACAGTAGTGGTGGTCCTTATCCTTTCTGTCCTTACAACCTTCCTTTGTCTGTTTGTGTGCGTGAATTTCTTGAGCCTCGTTGACAATCCCCCATTCTTCTTTCACATATTTCAAGGAACAACTCAACATGAGCCCCCATACTCGTTTTGTCTCCTTACTCTAATCCAGTCTAATAATCTAATCTAATACTAGCATACGGCTGTGCTGTATGGTTGTAATTAAGTTGTTGGACTGTCAATGCAGAGGGACATCAACCTCCACTGTTGAATGCCCCAGCAAGGTAACGTCATGCTTACCTCTAACAGAGCAAGGTGGTAAGGTTTTACTCCAGGTAAAGTCTTGAAGAGGTTATCACCTGGCTGCACTCCCCGCGACTTATCTGCCTATGGTGGAAGATGTTGGGGGTGTTTTTGTTTCTACTAATCGCTGTAAGCTATAAATTACAGTGACTGATGGGTGATTGACCTGTTGATCCTTTGTTGGCGTTCTACACACCCTCTCAATGACAGTAACATGAATTAACATGTTGGCTTTACTAAGTCTCTGGTAAAATTGATTGGAAGGCCCTACATGGAAGGTAGGTCGAGAGAAGTATATATAGGCGTGAAACGCAGATGCGAAGGGATATAGATCGGGATAAATAGAGTAACTTTTTAGTCTAGGGAGTTTGCGCCCAATATTTTCACAGATGACCAAAGTCAGGCAGGCGACTAACGGGTGACTGATTCGGACGGACGAAACGGGCCGCTTTATAATTATTCTAAAGGTATGTATATAGGTTGTACATATTATTAGGTTGTCACATGGTAATAATGTATTTAAATTGAACGTTTACATATAGGGGACCTTTGGTATTCGCATTTCAATGTTAGGCATACTGCATTGCAATTCCATTGCATGTCATGATGCATATATTCATTTTCAATGCTTATTCTCTGAATGTTTAGGGGGGTATTGATAACATACATTTATAAGATAATTTTTATTGATAAGAAATCTAACAGTTACATAACAATTTACATGCAGTATTGAACGTTAAAACCGTTCGATATGCTCTGAATAATTTGGTGAGGAAACTATTAGCTATTCTTTGTCTTGTCAATAATTTTCTGTGGCATGTTTGCTGTGTTTGAGTGTTTATATTAATAGATATATATGTCTGGATTTCATTTATATATATTTTCCTGTACGTCTATGTTTGTATTCATATTTATTTGTGGTATAATCGACTCATTCTTAGCGATTGGATGCTTGGTACCAGAGTAGTAGGTATAGGAGCAGGACGCGGATGTGAAGGAATTAGATAGGCAATAATTGGGGCCATCAAGACGCGGATGTGAAGGAATTAGAAAGGGATATAAGAGCCGGAGCAAGACACGGATGTGAAAGAATTAGATAGGCGATAATTAGGGCCACCAAGACGCGGATGTGAAGGATTTAGATTGGCGATAATTAGGGCCACCAAGACGCGGATGGGAAGGAATTAGATAGGGATAAAAGAGCCGGAGCTAGACGCGGATGTGAAGGAATTAGATTGGCGATAATTAGGGCCACCAAGACGCGGATGTGAAGGAATTAGATAGGCGATAATTAGTGACTACATATATGCCACTTGTGAAGGAATTAGATAGGCGATAATTAGTGACTCCATACATGCTTTTTGTGAAGGAATGAGATAGGCAATAATTAGTGACTCCATATATGCTTTGTGAAGGAATTAGATAGGCGTTAATTATGGACTCCATATATGCTTTGTGAAGGAATTAGATATAGGATGACTAGATCTTTGAACCTTTCATCGAATGTATTGGTTAGGATGTATGTTATTTGTTAATGTGTCCGATTTAGTCGCTGTATATCTCGGACATTGTAGTTATATGTTAAGCCAAATTGATCTAATGGTCAAGGTAGTTACTGATGATACATTGAGACACCAGGAACGAAAGATTTTTATGAGTCGGCCGATGTATTTGTTAGGATGTATGTTATTTGTTAATGTGACCGACTTAGTCGCTGTATTTCTCGGACATTGTAGTTATATGTTTCTTTTCTTCTATTCTGGTCAAGTGAGTTACTTACGGTACATAGAGACTGCCCGTGACGGGTGGGGAAGAGGGGAGGGGTCGACCGGAGTCAGGCGGTGTCCAAATTGCAAATGGTAATTAGCTTGATGGTGTTTATATGTCAACTGTCCCACAATGGTCTTATCTCGAGATATATGGTTCTTTTGGATAATTGTTTTTCATACGATATCTTTCAGAGTCCTTTCGGTACCTGATTGCTTTTTATTTACGATTGCTTACGTACATGTTATATAGATGTATGTTATTAGGTCTTGTCAACGTTATATATATGATTGTATTGAAATATTTCGCACGGTATGATATATATTACTTCGTTTGTTATTGAATGACTCATTTGAATAGAAATTTTTACTGCTCAAATCTGAATTGTTAGGATATTCAATAAGTTATGCAAGAAATATGGGTATATATTAGGAGAGCATAGCTAGTTGTGCTTTATTTGACTCATTTTTTCGGAGGTTGTTTGGTGGAGTTTTTAGCGGTGAGATGCTTGATGTCAGCTTGATGTTGAATATAGGCTATGAACATTTACAGGTTAAAACATGTTCATGTTGACGTGCTTTCATATTTTTTTCACGCAAAAGTGTTCTCGGGTGGTATAATTTCTGTGGCTTATCGATACGACCGCAATCCTGATTATTTTCGTATATGTTTTACGGTAATATTTCACATGAGTATTTTACTATTTTGCTACCCTTAGCTGCTGGTCTGAGGCCTCAGACATGCAAGCATCATACTGAACCACGTTGGTTGCAAGCAAATGCTCTCACTCGGGTATTCGTTGGTCGTTTCGCTTTTTCATTAGTCCCAGCAGTCATTTATTTGTTTCATCGTACGAATGATTTTTTTGTTGGGCTTCTTGGAGAAGTCCATGTATTCAGACAGAGACGATTACCCATTTTCCGTGTCAATATCGGGGTTAACCTTTAAACTGGAGACTCATACCAGGCTCATTATTGGTTATATCCAGGATGTGACTTTGCTTGATTTTGTTCAGAGACGATGGGTGAATCAGATGCAAGATATGTCTGAAGTATTATATGTGACTGGAATAGGTCTAGAAATTTGTTATAGATTTGAATGGTATCGTAGTAAAAAATAGCGTTATTCTCATGATCTCAGAGTTAAATATCAGATATTTTGGAGGAATGTATGTTTAAGAGGTGCAAGTCCATTATGCATCTTCATGGAATTTTTGTTTTTGATCCCCTGCAAATGTATACTTTAACATTTAGAAGACGATTTACCGAATGGAGGGGTCCTAGACCATTTATGGTTTGGCTACTCTTCACCTAATGCGATATATTTAACTACGATTGCTGAGGGAGCTGTATACAACTTCAATTAGCTTAATATCTATCACATTTTCAACGTAAGGCAAGAGGTGTTTTGTTGCATTTCAATGCTAGTTCAACCGAGGTAAATTTAGTATATTGCAAACAAAAACTTATTAGATATATTATTTTTATTGATAATAGATTTTGACATAATTATATATGCATAAATATGCATGGGATATCATTTTACGAAAGCATAACATTTTCACACCAAAAATTCGATGTGAGCATCTTCGCGGAACAAAAATAATGTCTTCGACCTCGCTCTCTTGTGTTATCTTGATCCTTGGTACCAGTGACAGTCTGTGGGTTTTTTGTCAATCACGTATATTTATTCCTAACCTGAAGCTGTCTACTCATCTTATCGGTGTGGGATTTATCATCTGGGTGTGATTTTTTTCTCTGATCTATTGGTGTTTGAGACTAACGCCCTTAGTAAACATTTTAGATAAACGAGGACCTTCGGGAGAAGTGTATGCAATACATGTAATCCTAACCTTGTATCCAAACCTTTGTTTATAGTCTTCAGCGAGCTTTTCATAGACGGTATTTTAATCACTATTACATGTTTGTGACATCGAATCGTTTCAGATTTTTTTCTTGCTATTGTCTACATTTCCATTCATTATATTCCTGCAGATATCCGAAATATACCCAATTTTCCTTGTACTCAAACATTTATGACAGAATTCTCTCTTCTCATGCTTCATTACCAACATATTTGTAACCAAAGTCAGGTATAAATTTGATTTTATTATGCAGTTTTACACTTCTTATACTTGTCACCCTTTCATTACCCCATTTGATAATTCGGTTTCCTTCAACTTGGGCGTTTTTTTTCTTCTTCACACATTTCAATATCACTGTCACTGATATCCATTTCACTGAAAGTATCCCACGTTTCCCCTTATTTTCATTATTTTCAATTCGGTTATTTCTCGGGTCTTCCTCCCACCATATCAATGTAGCCATTTTCACCCAATCTTCATACATTCTTGGCTTGAGTGTTAGTGGCACCATACTTTCTTTTACACTCGCATCATTTTGAGCACTGTCTTTCTCATTAGATTGGAAACCCATGTTCGGATTATTATGTTTTATCAATACGCCCATAGCATCCTTTGAGGTCATATTTCCTCGTTCATTTTCAAGATTAGCATATTCAAGATAATGCTGTCCTTTCAGATGTTGCCAAAGCCCGAATGTGGAGCCTGATTTGCTTATGTTTATCTCCGCACTGCAAATAATACAAACCCCCGTCTTTTCATTCCTGTTAAAATATTTCCACATCAAACTGGGTGGCATCTTTTTTCCCCGAAAGCGAATCGCTCTCTGCAGAGAACAGATATGAGTCCAATTTATACATACAGGATCGTTACCTTCACTGCATTGGCACATGTATGGGGTACCATGTAGGCATTTACACACATTTTGTGCACAATGGTTGCCACACACTGCCGGATGCATTAATACAGTCCCAATCTAACCTATCCCATAGAAGAACATCCCTTGCTGTTGATACAAGACATTTCCTCTGCATCAGCTTCATACTATGT
The DNA here is from genome assembly GCA_016164225.1 of Gammarus roeselii. NCBI lineage: Eukaryota > Metazoa > Arthropoda > Malacostraca > Amphipoda > Gammaridae > Gammarus > Gammarus roeselii. The sequence continues at coordinate 2,680 of SDVV010002305.1, read as the reverse complement.
TATGTTAAAAGAAGTAATCATCCTATCCGATCCTAACCTAACTTATGTACGGTATTCAGTCATTGTTTTTTACAATGCATGATACATTTCTCCACTTGTCTCTACATTTTGATCTATCCTTTGCAGTTTTGACACCTAATTACTTCTACCTCGCAATCAATCTCGACTCATATATGTTACCAGAGTGGTCAGATTTTTTAATCTTAGATGGATTGAATATTACATGTAATTCATATTTGTTTCCATCATCATACGAATGGGACGACTTCATCTCACACTAGGTCTACCACAATTTTTTCTTCAATATCTCCTGTCACTTCATCCTTTGATGACTTTTACAGTTGATCAAACTTTTGTCTTTCCAATAATTTTTTCAAACTCTTCACGATGACAACGTTTCAAATGTCTCCACACGATACTCGTCTATTTATGTTAATTCAATTTTATTTATTTCTGGCACAGTTTACAAGCCCCCATCACCCCATTTCTTCCGAACAATCGAGGACTTGAGCTATAACCCATCCTTCCACAACAGAATCCCAATATTGACTGAATATTTTCTCATCGGACTCTGATTTATATCTCACCATTCTGTCACACATATCCAGCATTTACCCCGAGATAGTTTTATGAGTAGCGTTGCATCCCTTGAAATATATTCTCCTACCGTATTCAACAATTTCATTGTTTCCTTCGACCAACGCAATGTATGCAATTTCAATCCTTAACCATTAAGTTGTAGGATATTATAAACAATTGATTTAGGATTTACATACTTTTATTAGTATCATTTATAGATTTTGCTGACATCATCAATGACTTCTAACTCGTTTTTTCAATTACGGCATGGCTCGTTCGGCCACCCATATCCTGCATCACGATGTTCAAGTTTCCTCTCAAAATCTATCATATAATCCACCATATCTTTGTTGCGAATACCGAAGGCTGTTCCGTACCCTTGAGTCCACAAATGTAATTCTTCTTCTTCTTGAACTTTAATTATTCGAATCGTCTCAAATTCAATGTCATTCTGTTTTTAATCAATGAGCAATTCTTTCGTACGTTCCAGGTTTCCCTTTGGGTCTTAGGAAAAAAACTTTCCCCAACACTTCAGCTTTATTACAATCATGATGATTTTCCACTCGGATCATATCAATTTCGAGAGTTGGTTTCTTATTTTCCTTGAAGTTTGTTACATACGACTGAAATCCGTCGATGTCAGTTACCCAGAGCCGACTTCCTTTTTCCTTCATCCATATATGAATGTTATCTCCCACTCTTTTGATTCTTGTTTTACCCATTCTGAGATAACTTGTAGTTTCAACATTTGTCTAAATTTCTTCGATCCGTCTCATATCATCTTCGGAGATTTCTTCTTCCAAAACACGTAAACTATTTTTTACCACTTGAACATTCATTGTTATCTTTTTGAGGATGATCCGTCCGTATCCACTTATCGTCCACGTAACACTGACTTTAATCACGTCATACAGCTTGCTATTATAATGCGTTTGCAAATATTTAAGCCTATCATCACTCGCTTCGGTGATCAGTTACGTATGTAGGTACGTCTATAGACCTGTATACGTATGTACATATCAAAAACCTTACCTAACGTATGTACGGTATTTTGTCATTGATATATACAATTCATAACGAATTAGCTCCACTTGACTCTACATTTTTGATCTAACCTTTGCAGTTTTGATACACACTTCCAATTTTGAACAACCAAATTTTTCACGACAATTCTATGTTGCCGCCTACGTACACGTTTTATGCAAATTCATTGCTTAACCTTTGAGTTTTAGGATATTATCATAATTTAATTAGGATTGACACGGTTTATTTCTGCATTATTAGTAATAATAACAGATATTGCTGACATCATCAATGACTTCTATCTCGTTTTTTCGATTACAGCATGGCTCGTACAGTCACCCAATCTTGCTGGATGTATCAATGTTTCTGCATTTTCTGTATCAACATGGTGCGTACATACAACCGTACTCATCATCACTTTGTAGCAGTCTCCTCTCAAATTTCTTCATATACTCCACCATATCTTTGATACGAATTCGGAAACCTATTCCATCCCCATGTCTCCATAAATGTAGATCCCCGTATTTCCATAAATGTTCTTCTTCTTCTTTTGTGCGAACTTTAATTATCCGAATCTTATCCAATTCAATGTACCTCCAATCTTTATCCGAAAGAAACTCCATCATATACTCCAGATTTTCTTCAGTCTTTAGATAGAATTTATTTTCTACTAACCCAACTTTCTTACATGTGTGGAAGTTTTCTGCTTGGGACATATAAATTTCAAGATATACCTTCTTATTTTCTTTGAACTCTGTTACATACGCCTGAATTGTTTCGAAATCAGTCACCCAAATCCTGTTTTCTTCATTAATCCTTCCATTTATGGATAATAGTTCCCGCTCTTTCGATTCTTGTTCTCCGCATTTGTAGATAATTGATATCTTCATCACTTGTCAATATATGCTCGTACCAAGCTAAATCATCTTCGGAGATTTTTCGAGATGTGAACATCCATTTTTATCTATTTGAGGATGATCCGTCCGTATCCGCTTATCATCCACGTAACACTGACTCCAATCACGTCATAATGCTTGCTATTATAATGCGTTTGCAAATCTTTAAGCCTATCATCACT
>SDVV010002304.1:0-23334 GCA_016164225.1 Gammarus roeselii | reverse complement strand
TAGGGTGACACTAATTTTGCTCGCATCGACAGTCCTCAAGCATCTCATTACTTTACTCTTACCCACGTTCACTCGAAGCTTCCTCCTCTCACACACTCTACCAAACTCAGACAATAGCCTAAACAGCTTCTTCTTTGAATCCGCAAACAGGGCCGTATCATCAGCAAATAGCAACTGACTCAACTGTCAACTCCGCCCATTCGCTTCCAACAGTTTCAAGCTACGATCCAGCACACTCGCGTTCACCTCCCTGACCACTCCATCCATATAGAAGTTGAACAGCCAGGGAGACATCACGCAGCCTTGTCTCAGTCCCATTTTTACTGTGAACCAATCACTCACCTCGCTTTCCACTCTGACACATGCTCGGCTGTCGGCATAGAAACTCTGCACCGCTTTCAACAGATTTCCGCCAACTCCATACAAACGCAACACCCTTCACAGCGCTTCCCTGTCAATCCTGTTGTATGCTTTCTCCAGATCCATGAAGGCCCAGAACACAACCTTTCCTTTGGCAAGGTAATTCTCACAGACCTGTCTCACTGCAAAAATCTGATCGGTACACCCTCTACGACTCCTAAAGCCACACTGTTCCTCTCCAATTGCGCAGTCCGTACAGTCTCTAATCCTTCTGATCAGCACTCTCCCGTACAACCTACCAACCACACATAATAGACTGATACCTCTCGAGTTGCAGCATTCATTTTTATCTCTTTTGCCCTCCATTATGTTGCTACAATATCATGGATAATATGGATTCATTGCTTAACAGATGTATACGCAGGAACTGGTAGAGTCGGTACAGCTATTGGCAGGAATTACCCTTGCTATTTAATAGCCATGTTATATGAGGTTGCTATAACCGACTCAACAATAATGACGATTAGTTGCAATGTTATCTGCAAATGTGCGTATGTTGTGTTGGTCTCTGCTGAGACAAACCTGCCGAGTCATTTTATGACAAGAGTTTTTAAGTGAGCTCTTTTGTTTACAGGCACTTGGAGGAACGGAAGCAGATTCAAGTGGGAGCGGTTCAGTCTCTGCTAGCCCTTCAGTCCTTAGAGAAGATTTAGGCTCTTTGATGATAGCACCTGGGAATATTGTGACCACAATTATTTCTGCTAATACATGTAATAAAGACAAACAATTTGCTTGTGACAGTTGTGGATACAGAACTGATCATAAATACACCATGTTTAAACATCGTCGCACCCATGAGAAATTCAAAGTCCCACTATTTCATTGCAATCAATGTAACTATGGTACTGATTATAAAAGCAATCTCAAAGCACATCTTCGCACGCATGAGAGTGGTAAAATCCTACTATTTCATTGCAATCAATGCAACTATTCTACTAATTGGAAGGTTAGTCTTAAAACGCATCTTAACACACATGAGAGTGTCAGAGATAAACCATTTGGTTGCAATCAATGCAAATTCAGAACTAATTATAAATGCAATCTCAAAGCACATCTTCGCACTCATGAGAGTGTCAAAATTCCACTATTTCATTGCAATCAATGCAACTATAGTACTGATTGGAAAGGTAATCTCAAAACACATCTTTGCACTCATGAGAGTGTCAAAGTTCAACTATTTCATTGCAATCAATGCAACTATAGTACTGATAGGAAAGGCCATCTCAAAGTACATCTTCGCACTCATGAGAGTGTCAAAGTCGAGAGTGTCAAAGTCCCACTATTTCATTGCAATCGATGCAATTTTGGTACTGTTTGGAAAAGCTATCTCAAAACTCATCTTCGCACTCACGAGAGTGTCAGAGATAAACCATTTTGTTGTGAGCATTGCAAGTACAGAACTGATTGTAAAGCCTCTCTCAAGATTCATCTTCGCGGCCATGATAGTGTCAGAGATAAGCTATTTGCTTGCAATCAATGCAAATACAGAACTGATATCAAAAGCCATCTCAAAACTCATCTTCTCACACATGAGAGTGTCAGAGATAAACCATTTGCTTGCAATCAATGTGAATACACAACTGATCAGAAATACTCTCTAGCAGCACATTTACGCGTACATGAGAGTGTCAGGGTTAAACCATTTGCTTGCAATCATTGCGAGTACAGAACTGATCGAAAAAATAATCTGACAGCACATATTTGCAGACATGAGATTTAATTGAAGAAACCCTAGACTTTCCCCTGTCAGATTTCTGTCAGGAATTCAGTAATAACTGTCTTTTATTATCTTCCTCTAGAATGCATGGATATCAATAAATTGGCAACATTTGGGTATGGGCGTGAATAATTAGGATAAAACAAAGTCAGTGACAGAGTCATTTTTTCCTTAATAGGGTCGATAATTTGTATCTTTCTGGTATTTATTACGTAGAAGCTTTTATTTACATTTTTATATTGAACAACGTAGGGATTTTGTGTGATTCAAATGCCAAATATTAACAAAACTAAACCTAGTTAAAATTACCATGTGTTACTGCTCTTAGCTTTCACTGGTGGCAGCTGCTCCACACACTCTTTGTCTAATATTGACGCTGAAAAGCATCCTTCAGATGTGTTGTGTTGTCGTAGGTTCTCTACAAACATTTTCTCGGTGACTGACCAAATGGTGAAATCCATGTAGAATCATCTTGGCAACAAGGTGGCCACACATATTTGTATACCAAATTCCTTTAGATTGTCCTTGCACCAGTTTTCAGTTGCATTTGCAGTGCTATGGGCAGAAGGTCCCAACTGAATGAATGTACCTTACCTGTCTCCCAACAATTCCTCTACCTGTGGCAGCACTTTCTCCTTCAGCGATTCCACATAAATTGCACTGTTCACTTCAATGATGAGGTGTGGGGGAGTTGGGCCCGCCTGATTTCTCCACCCCTTCATACCATGACCTCGGTTACCTGTTGGTTACAAAAATGCATTCGGTTGCAGGCAGAGTTGATTTTACAAGTGTTTACAAGTGTAAGAAGACAACAGCAGGCATATTGGCCCAAACTAGGTTGCCTTTTGATAGCAAGAGGATTAGTTCTGAAGTAGAAAGTCTAAGAGAGCTTCGTGTGCCATTTCTGTTTTTTTTTATAACAACAGGAAAGAGAATGCTTTAGCTTTTTATCAGCGATTTATGTAGAAATTATTGAGCCGTGACTTGAACGTTTTGATTATATTGCTGTTTACAACCTCCGCTGGAAGTTTGTTCCATTCTTCAACAACTCTATACGTGAAGAAATTGCACGTGACGTCGAGTGACGAACGTTTTCAACGATTCTGTATCCATTGTTCCTAGTCTCTACTTTTGTATCTATGGTGTAAAAGCTCGCTCGGTCGACGTTTTCCTTACCCTTCATAATCTTCCACACTTTGATCATGTCGCCTCTGACTCAACGTTTCTCTAGTTTATAAAGATTGAGTTCACATAGCCTGTCTTCCTACGATTCATTCTGCAGCGAGGGGATGAGTTTGGTAGCTCTACGTTGAACCTTCTCAAGTTTAATAACGTATTTTCTAAGGAATGGAGACCAGAATTGAACGGTATACTCGAGATGCGGGCTAACAAATGCATTAAATAACTTGAGCATACTGTGTTGGTTTTTGTAAGAGATAGTGCGGAATATCATACCTAGCATATTGTTGCCTTTCTTGGCAGCATCATTACATTGCTTGCTGCTTTTCAAGTCGTTACCAATGATGATACCTAAATCTCTCTCTTCGGTAACGGGATTGAGTTTCTTTCCAGACATTGAATATTTGTGTATGAGGTTATGAGGACCTATCTGCATAACTTTGCATCTGTCTACATTGAATTTCATTTGCTACTTTTCTGACCAATCAACAATTTTGTTCAAGTCTAGTTGGTTCTGCTGACACTCTAGTTCAGTTTGCACTTTTCCTCCAATCTTAGTATCGTCTGCAAACTTGCTAATGTTTGAGAGAGAGTACGTTGCTATCGAGATGGTTAGTGAATATTATAAAGAGAACTGGCCCTAACACGGATCCTTGAGGCACGTCGCTTGTAACATTAACATAGGGGGAGGAAACTCCGTTTAGTACAACTCGCTGCCGTCTGTCCGTAAGCCAGCATTTTATTCAGTTGTTAAGCTTGCCTCGAACACCGATGCTGTTCAATTTACTAATTAGGCGCTTGTGGGGGACTTTATCAAAGGCCTTTTGATGGTCAAGGTAAATGATATCGATTGGAGATTTTGTGTTGTGGATTTCGATTAAATTCCTGAAAAAGAGAAGCAGATTTGTTAGACAGGAATGGTTGTGTCTAAAGCCATGCTTGGCGTTGCCAATTAATTTGTTTGATTCTAAGAATTCTGTTATTTTATCCGTTATCAAACTTTCCATCAACTTGCCAATGACTGAGGTGAGACTAATTGGACGGTAGTTGCCGGGACACTTTTTTTTCCTTTTTTTTTTTTAAATTTGGGGGTAATATTGGCCTCTTTCCATTTAGAGGGGCAGGTGCCATTTGTGAGAGATTGAGTGAAAATGTTTGATAAATGTTCGGCAATTTCGTTTCTAGTCTTTTTTTAGAATTCTGGGAGGAATTTGGTCTGGACCTGGAGATTTGGTGACTTTTAATTTATCTATGTATTTAATAACTTCGACGGGGGAGAAGTTCACTGTGATGAGGGCTTCAATTCGTTTTGCCGCTGTGATATCCTCAGAATTAGGAATATCCTGATTCTCTAACGTAAATACAGAACAAAAGTATTCATTAAGTAGTGGACTCATTTTGGTGTCGTCCGTTTCTAGCTCACCAACATCGTTCTTGAGAGGACCTTTTACAGATTTTGAATTTATTGGCTCAAAATATAACTAAAAAATTGTTTTGGATTAGTTTTGGCATTGGCAGCAATTTAATTTTCATAATCTTTCTTCTTACGTTTCAGGACCCTTTTTAAATCTCGTCTGCTAATGTTGTATTCATTTTTTTTGCTATGTCGTCATGTGGATGTCTCTGCTTTATCGAAAGCTTTGCTTTTTTTCGTGATTGAAGGCTCTGCAATTCTCCTTTCCAGTACTTGGGCTGATAGACTGCTGTTCGCCTGTTTTTGCGCAGGATATGTTCATGTTCAATATTTTTAAGTGCAATCAAGAAATAGTTGAGCGATTGATTGATATTTTGTCCGATGGTTATATTTGCTGGCGCCATTGACTCTCTCAAGCCACCAAAATTAGCTAATCTGTAGATCGGGACTTTTTTGCAGGTTGTTGATGTTTTCAACTAGAGCTCTATCAAAAAACGGATACAGTTGTGGTCACTAGTTCCGAGTGGTTTGCCTACTTCGACGTTCGTGACATGAGTTGCTTGCACTAAATAGGAGATCAAGAATGTTGCTACCTCTTGTAGGTGTCTTCACCATTTGGGTCATGAACTTATCGTCTGCAAAATCAATCAGACGTTGGCTGGTGGCAGTGCATTCGTCTGTTTCCCAATAAATAAAATTTAGACCATTGACAACCACTTTAACTGAGAAGCGGCTCTTCTGAGCCTAAACAGTGGTTTGCAGAAATTAATTACCTTAGCCGGTGACAACGCAGACAAATACCTTGTCAGCAGCTAATGTAATTTCTTAGTCATTTTTTTTAAACTCCAAAGAGCCTCTTCTGTTTGGACGTCACGAAAACCAGGTGTCTACTTGAAACTTTGTATGATTTCATACGTTAGTCATCTATGGAAATCCTCCTTGTTGAACTATTTGAGATACTGTCTTATTCAGCAATCTTTCTCACGCATCTAGGATTTCAACACGAGTTCTGACAAGGTCCACGTTACCTAATCTGCTAACAGAGCGTTTTTATTGGAAATAGGCTTGCTGGCTGTGGTTCCTATGCCTTCGAAACGTTTTATTGTGTGGAATGTGTTTACTTTTTTGGGCAAAAATTCAACGGTTGAGTCACTGCTTTTGAACTTGCAGAGAGCATGGTGCAAATGCAGTTTTGTAATCAATGAGGCAATTTCGACAAAATCATTTCACACTGCTATCCTTGCTCCAAGCTCAAATGTGTCAAGGTGTCAGAGTTTTCGTGAAGTAAACGTTTACAAATCGATCGACCACCATCTTACAAGAAATCTACCATCATCTTCAAAGCCAATGAGATCGATCACCATCTCCCAAGAGTTCTAACTCAAAACAATATCTTTGCAGGCTTCAACACAGCAACTCAACATCTTTGGTGTTGAAAGATGGACTATCAGCTCTCTAGCACGGGAGCAAGTTGCACCTCAAACCGGATACCCCTCTGTTGTATCTTGCATTCACGCCCCCTTCTCGTGGCGTCCATGCTAACCACCAAATTTCAGTTCTATCTTTGTGTATATAAGATCTTTCCTGCGTTATACATGCAAAGCATAATTCTTCTTCCTCCCACCACTTTTAGTTTTAACTCCTCCCCCCGCGCTCAACGTAACACCGGAGTATTATTTGAACATAAAATAAAAATAGAGCCCAAATAAGAAATGATAATTTAAAACGTTTGAAAACTGCGAAAAAAATTGCCAACATCGAGTTGACTATAAGGATTACTATTGCAATACGGAACACTTTACAGAGTCAGATAGGCAGTTGCCTGCCTTACTCGGTGAAGTGAAGACGTCTGTCCAATGCTCCCAAATTAGCTTGAAGGATCAGCAATCATAGCTGTTACAAATTGAAACCTTATTGGAATATTCCAAGTGCTTCTTGCCTAACAGAGCCTGTGCCTAACCCCAGACCCAATTTGAACTACCTGCTATCTACACAAGGAGTGCTTTGAAACTAAAGGCCTTGCTTCTAGAAGGGAAGGGACAGGAAGTGATTTAATGAATAACCTAATTGAATTTTCATTAGTGTTCTGCAAAGTGTGAAAAGAAATATCTGTGAAAGTAATAGGGTCTGAATATAAATATTTTGTGCTATTGGAAAAGCATTACAGATATTTTTAATAGTTCAAAATAATCTGAATTTTGTCAAAATTCCCAATACGTTCATAACAAAATGGCTAGGGATTTGTGCTTGGCCTGCTTCAAAGATCCCAATTTAGCTCGAGGCCTTGAAGGAAATACTCTTACAAAATGTGAAATATGCCAAACATATTCATTTCCTGTCATGTGTTTCTGAGGTGTTAGTGATCCAAAAAACGTAGCTTTTCTATTTCATTACCCAAATGGTAAAGACTGCAACGTTGAAGAAAATGAAGATTTGCGCTGTATGGAAGTAAAGAAGGCATCATGGAAGTGTAACACATGCAAAGGACAGGAAAATGTGGTGATATTGTTTGCACAGAATGTGATGAATGCTTCTGTAAATCTTATTCAAACGTGTCCGATGCTGGACTGATGTGCTATAGAATGCTGGGGAAATCATTTAAATGGTTTTGTAGCAGGTGTGTGGCCTGTTTCGATGTGAAAAATAAAACGGTTGGGGAAAAACATGACCAAACAACTAGTGAGCAGAGTACTGCCGAGACTGCTGATGGTAAATATACCTCACTGTCCACTGGCAGTCAGGGTACATAAATGGCTGCTAGTGACCAGAACAGGTGATCTGGTGAGCGATATTGGTGTAGGTACAGATGTTACTGGTATAATAAATTCCATTAAAAATAGCGATAGGGAAAATGAGAGTGATACTGGAGAGCAAATAGAAGACAATTTATCAAAAGTGAAACACGCAATACTCTGCAGATTCTATTTCAAGAGCAAATGCAGGTATTGAGTATCAGGAAATTACTGTGGCTTCACCCACCCAGCTTGCGAGCCTGGGTCAATTAAAAACCGTAATAGCTATCTAAAAAATGAAAATGGCCCAGGAGAGCATAAATAAAAACTAGTGCCCTCAGTAAAAAGCTTGAAACACAGCACATTTTATTTTAAGACCAAGTGGAGTGTCAGGGAAAAGATGGCTTTACCCACCCAAAGCGTTGCAACAAGTTCACGGATTTGGGAAGGTTCGGTTGCAAAAGTGATAAACTCTAAAAAAATCCATCCGAGGGTATGTAACGACTCATATCGTCACATGCAATGCACCAAAAAATGTGTGAGTGGCTGCATATTAGAAAAACAAGAAAACAACTGGAGCCCCAGCAAGATCTAACTACTGTATCCAGCAAACAAGGAAATGCCAATCTGAGCAACCCACAGCAACACCGAAACATTAACCACGTTGGCCCAAGATGTTGAGTCAAACAACAGCCTCGTTTACACGACACGCGCTTCCAAAACCGTGCCCAACGGATTCCTCTCCCGGCGTCAATGGGAGGTTACCCTGGGGACAGTGACCAATACATGCCTACCTGTGATTTCAGATGCCCTCTTGAAGTCCATTTGTAGTGGTACATGGCCATCACCACTGCAGTGCTGACTAGACACAGAAGAAATTAGTTTTTCTAGAATCTCTGTAGAGTCTCCTGCAATGCCCTTGCAAACCAAAGTTCCCACTGGTGAGAGAGCTGCCAACACTGAGTCAGTAGAGGAAACTTTCTCTCTAAGAACATTCAAACAAAGTGAATTACAAAAGTGTCACCTCTTAAATTTACAAGGCTTCCATAACACCAGCCAATATGGCAGAATAAAGTTGATCCAAGATATTCTATCCGATAGCGATTCACTGTTCATTGGCTTGACTGCGACACACCTAAATGAAAATGTTATATCAGATGCACTCTATATTGATAATGACACTTTTCTTCAGACGTGACCGCACAAATAGGATATATGGTGGTATTGGAGTCTATGTGAAAGAGGGTCTTGGAAGCTGTGAAGAGTTGAAGTTTTCCAATGATTACTGCGAGTGGCTTGCTGTTAGAGGTGTAAAGCTGAAAACCCTAATAATTATAATGTATAGACCACCAAACTGTGAGTTTGTACATTTGGAAGGTGCTCTCAGAATCTTACAGACGTAGCTACGTGTCGAACATTGATTAGACTGAATTTAAAATCTTCCTCTGTGGCGACTTCAATTTTCCATTCATCAAATCGTATAATAATGATCAATCGGCGGAACCTGGCAGCTATATCATCGGCAAAGGTAACACCGACGCTGCAACAAATAAAGCTGAAAAACTGTTCTAATTAGTAGATGGATATTTTCTTACCCAAATTATTGAAAAGCCGACACGAAATAATATCTTTGATCTAATGTTTTTCAAATAAGTTCAGCATATAAAAAACATTAAAATAACCGTCAGATCATAAGGTGATCAAATTGAGTCTAGACGCTGACACCTACTGAGAAAGAACAAACAAAATACCATTTTCTCTGGGAACATTACTTTTCCTGTAACTGAACTTCTTTAGTGCCGGTATAAATTGGGTAAATGTACACAAATCACTGTCAAATATTGATTGCAAACTACTCATTGATCAGGCAAATAGTGTGGAGGAAGCAAAAAAATATCTTTGATGATTTACTGTTGCAGGTGTGTTTACAACGTGTCAACAAAAAGAAAAATACCCATAAGAAGCTAGTATTATTCAGAAAATTAATTGCTCATAAAAAGCGAGCAGGTAAACAGGATGAACTTTGCAAAGAAGTGAACCCCTTTTAGACAAGCAATACAAGAAGAAGCTATCATCTTGATTGAAAGCGGATAAAAGGTTCACATGATTAAGAGAGAAGAAAAAAATGAAACGAAAGCTATTGAAAAAATTAGTAAACATTCTAAGTTTTTCTTTGCTTATGCAGCTAAAATAAAGTGATGAGCGAGTTGCTTAGTGAAAATTACAAACGGGTATTGGGGTGGATGGATGATTATTCATTTTAAAGATCATCAACACTCTATTTTGGTTTCTGCATATTTCTTCCTCTTTGGGCTCCAATATTTATTTGTGCCCTTTTTTTCATGGTGATCAATTTTAGTTTAGTTTTATAATTATACATTGTTGGACGCCTGCAGGGGCCCTGGGTGGATTCGTGCGACGACTTCGCTTTGGGGGCCCTGGTGGAGCGCGAATTAAACTACTACTACTACTCTACGTTGAACCTACTCTGAATCTACGTTAAACTTATTCTGAATCTACGTTAAACCCACTCGGTATCTACATTAAATCAACTCTGTATCTACTTTGAACCTACTCGGAATCTACTCGTAATCTACTTTGAACCTACTCGGAATCTACTTTGAACCTACTTGGAATCTACGTTTAACCTATTCGGAATCTACGTTGAACCTATTCGGAATCTACGCTGCACCTACTCTGCCACTCTTCACTTGCCCTACGGGGGAGTCTGCATCAGCTCCGCGTTGGGACTCCATTGGAAAATAGAAGCAACTACTACTACAAACGGGTATTTAGTATCCCAATGTTTACTCAGACAAATCGCGAAGTCGCCTCCAAATTGTCATTGACTGATCTTAACATTGACATCTCTGAAATTACAAAAGCTATTGCTTACATGGTAGCAATAGTGCATCCGGACCAGACAACATTCCAGCTGTTCTATTGAAACAATGCTAACAAGTACTGTCAAGACCACTACAAATTTTGTGTCAGAAGTCTTTGACACTTCTGATATCCCACAGACCATGAAACATTCTGTCATCTTCCCTCTAGCAATAGGAGGTAGCCTCACAACCCCATCAAATCACAGACCAATTTCGTTAACATCACATGTAGTCAAAATATTTGAAAGAGTAATGAAAGGATAAATAGTGAATTTTCTTGAAAATAAAAGGTTCAACTCCAAGCAACATGGTTTCAGAAGTAAGAGGAGTACGTTGACCCAACTGCTGGATGAAATGTGGATGTGATTTATCTTTATTTTGCCAAGGCCTTTGATAAAGAAGATCACAGTATACTGTTATCAAAACTATATAATGCTGGTATCCAAGTGAATGTTTACAAATGGATCAAAATCTTTCTATAATGTGAGTATGGCTCCCTTGTGTGTTCCTCGCCTGGACTTGAGATGGGGTGGTGTGCGCTGGGGGTCTGGGGGTGTTCAAGTATTCATCTAATGGCCAATTTATGGCCCGTTGTCTGCAGGTTCATCTTTAGCATCCTTGGCGTGTAACCCCACTTATGAGCAGCCTTCCGCTGTTCAGGAAGTCTCCAGTCGGTGAAACAGCCAGAGAACGCCAAGGTGTATCCTCCGCTATCCAAGGTCCAGGGGCGGGTGCCGACCAGGTGGGTGATGGGCTGGAAGCTGAGACCTGTATTTCAGCTCTATTCTGCGCTTGTCAACAACCCGGAATTGAACCCAGAGGACAACCGGGATCTAGGTGGCTATTATTAGGGCGTGAAGCCTGTAAGGGTGCTTCGGCTCGCCTGAGAGGTGTCCAAGGGTGGAAATGCCAGTAGGGTGCCAGCCAAGAGCAACACGCCTGAGGTGCCCGATTTTAGTGTATAGCCGAGGTGAGCCTGGTCCCAGTGGTCAAAATCCAGGTTGGCGTGCGCAGAATTGGTGTTGGTTTGGCAGGTTCCATGACCTTTCCACTTGAAAAGCTTGGGTGGGCATTTGCCATCGCTTACAAAGAGACAACTTAAAGTGTGGTAGTGAATGGAGAAACCTCTGCACCAGTGGAAGTCCTTAGTGGGGTTCCACAAGGCACTGTGCTTGGCCCACTGCTTTTCTTAATATTGGCTAATGATCTGGGCAAAAGCAGTCCACATACATCAGTCTCTTGCTTTGCAGAAGATACCAGAGTACTAGGCATTGGCAAGGACTTCAGTGATGTAGTAAAGGTTCAAACTGATCTGAAAGAAATCTTCAAGTTGGCGGGTGAAAACAATATGTAATTTAATGAATCTAAATTTCAATCACTGAGATATGGAAGAAATTCTGATCTAAAAACCAAAGTTTCATATAATTCTAGCAATAACACAGCTATAGAAGAAAAAAAGCCTGCGTGATTCAGGCGTTATAATGCAAAACAATGCTTCTTTCCATGAACAAATTGCAGAGGTTGGGGCCAGTGGTAGAAGACTGTGTTCCTGGGCCTTGAGAACCTTTTAGCTAGAGATAAAAGGACAATGTTGACTTTTTGGAAACAACTAATCCAACCAGTTATTGACTATTGCTCTCCTCTATGGATCCCACATAAACAGAAAGATTTGAATAGACTTGAAGCAGAGCAAAGAATCTTCAACCTCTAATATTACGGAGGTAAAGGACATGGACTATTATGACAGATTAAACGCATTGAGGCTATACTCAATCCAAAGACGTATTGAAAGATTCATGATCATAAAAGTTTGGAAAATTCTGGAAGGCTACACTGTCAATGTCAACGAAAAAATTGTAACGAAAGGGACCATGAGAAGCCAGGCAAGGATTGGCAGAATGTGTTGCTTCAAAGTGCCAAAACTGACGGGCGGCAAAGCGATGCACACAGTTGCATTCAACAGCTTCACGTGCCGAGCACCTCGGTTATTCAACCGAATGTCGTTGGAAATACGTGAGATCAAACGGGTGCTCCAACTGTCAGCTGCAGCAAACATTTTGAGTTTCAAGAGCCGACTGGACAAGTACCTCAGCTGTGTTCCAGATCGACCACAAATCAATGGATACCCTCACTGTGGAGACAACTCCCTGCTTAACCGCGACGTCAAGCCGGTATCCGACTGGCAAATGTGGCTACAACATGTAAATGCTGGTGCCGCAGCACAAGTGGAGAGTGCCCCACGGATGTGGGTCAGGTGGCAGCCATGCTGTGACCTGCTGTGAATAGCGAAGAAACACCAAGTATCCAAGTAAGTATTTCGAACTCCCTCTGAACAACTCTCTCAATAGTCATTTCATACATTCACTCACGCGCACAGACAAACACACACCGGTCCTAACTGTTCTTCTTTCGGGTGGCTAATAACAGCCTAGTTGCGAACTTTCTTCCATGCAACTCTTTTTTTACTACTCAAATTATTGCAATCTCC
This sequence comes from Gammarus roeselii, assembly GCA_016164225.1. NCBI lineage: Eukaryota > Metazoa > Arthropoda > Malacostraca > Amphipoda > Gammaridae > Gammarus > Gammarus roeselii. The sequence goes on along the minus strand of SDVV010002304.1, from coordinate 10,499 downwards.
TAAGGGAGGCGTCGCCATCCCTATAGTGCAGCATGGACTGCTTAGTCCCTCTTACAATAGCCCATGTCTTAGCAGAGTGCCCCACCTGGACGGAATGTCAACACACCTACTTCACCATGAGTCTGTTCCTGGGCCATCTCATTACACTCCGCCGAATGCTTCCTGAGTTCCCTCAGAAGCAATTCAGTGCGGAACCGCTCTTTATGAACTGTAGTGACCTGAGCATGCCGTGAGACAAGGTAATCCCGGAGACGGACGATGACTTGATGCAACACTGACTGCTGGTTTGACATTCGGTGCCGGAAAGACAGACCAGTGCAATAGGAAGCCATTGCACTCTAATATAATCTGTTCTCGTGCGTGAGATTTCCTTCACCGAGTGTAGATCTCATGCATGGGATCCCGGTTTTCTGTTTCTGCTTTATTTGCCTCCTCAGCAGGAGTTTTTGGTGCATTGCGCCCCCGACACTAAGACCACTGTAAATCCTTCATGATCTTGAGCAGGGTTGGTAGCGTCTTGACTCTCCTTTTCGCCCCCCGGGAGTGCTAGGACCATATGGCCTTAGCACCTTAGGAGTTCCTGTACCACACGTGCATACCTTCAACATTCACCGCGTTAAAGACAGCAATAGTATAGCTAGCTCTAACATAGTAAAAAGAAGTCTATAACTTCATGCAGCACCGTTTGTTGGTTTGATGTTCGGTAATAGAATGATGCTGGCTGGCTCCAGCGGGCCAGAAAGTCTCATCACTAATAATATAAATTCATCACAAGACGGTGACCATATCCCCGACTTCATATCCCTCCTCTCTTATCAACCTGACAGGTTTGGGTTGGATGGATGATCATTCATTTTATTGATCATTAACACTTTATTTTGTTATTTTAGTATTTATTATTTCGTGGGCTGTAAAATTTATGTGTCCCTTTTTCCATAGTGATCAATTTTGCATTGGTTATTAAAGTGCGTATCGTTTGACGCCCGCAGGGCCCTAGGTGGACTATGCGGTGTGTTTGTTAGTCTAGTCCAACTTTCGGTGGGAGAATTTGCACTCTCCCGGGCGCTTAATAAATGTCCGAGCACAGTTAGACGTTTTGGTGGCTAAGTGGTGGAATAACGTTGAAGCTTTGCGCAGATCCAATATTGTAACCAATGACGGACAGCTAACTGAGTTTAAAATTAACTGTTCTTCGCGTCTAAGCTCCAAAGTTTGCAAGTCTCCAGGGTATAGAAGCATTCTTTTATTTTGCTGTATCAAAATGAGAGCCGGTCACCACTCTTTGCCGAACATCGCTCCGAGACAAACTATCGTCTCGTAAAGGTTAAAATTTTCAACTTGGAGAGATTGAATATCATCTCTTTAGAGCGAATTTGGTAACACACGGGGCCCTCGTTGAACATAACAATTTCATTTGTCCCTTTATGTAAATAAGTTTTGATAAGTAAGATACCTCCACAGTTCCCTCCTTTCAGTTTGTGGTTACATCCCCCCCTTGGTGCAGAAAGAGATGAGCCCCCAGACACCGGAGTTGTGAAATCAGACTCGAACCTATCAACGCTTAGGAACGTTGAACCGCGCAGCAGTTCTTCATCGCCAGGAGGGTGGTGACTCAGATCGTAGACGATGACACCAATGAACGCTTCTCAAAGCTAGACACAAATATGCTCGAAATTCAGAATACCTTGAGCAAACTAAACAAAATGATGGGCCTTCCCGAGCTGGAGACTGAGTTCTACTCAAAGCCTTCCTGTGAAATCGGTGAACGTCTCACTAAACTTGAAACCCGTCTTGCAACTGTGATTATTCAACTAGAGGAGCTGATTAAGCGGATAGAAGCCATGGAACCCGCAACCTGTTTGTGTGCTTCCGCCTCTAACCTCACTGATAACACAGCTCTCCCCCCAGCCGAAACTCATCACGCCCGAGCACCAAGAAATTCAAAGAGGAGACAATACTTTCGATTTGATGACCACAGCTTGTTCAACAACGGCCTTAAATTTTCCGAACACTTTGAAATGACTTTCGATGTCAATGACAGACCGGATATTTGCCCTTATACGAGAAGAACTGGGCTCCATGACTGGCTGTCCAATTCTCAACATCACCGTTATTGGTGATGATAGCTTCATCATCAAGGTTGACACAAAACTTCAAAGCGACACTATACCCTCCAAGAACAGGATATGCCAAAAGCCTTGCACAATCATACCACACCCAACTTTTTCCATGAGTTCAGTCCTGATTCTCATTGAAAATCCCCGGAGCGATCAAGTCGACGAGTTAATCATCAAATTCGTTCAATACGAAGACTGCGTAGTTGAAGCAAAAATCGCACCAAAAATCACACCAAGAATAAACACCACCGCGGTCATTCTACTGAAATTTAACTGCTACACCCCACTCAACTACCTAGACATTCCTTTCTCGGAAGCTAAAACCAGGGTTACCCCTTCCGTAAGACGTCCGATGCGATGTTATAAATGCCAGAAATACGGACACGCGAGCAGAGATTGTCACGGTCAGCAAAGATGCTCACACTACTGCCAAGACGACTACGACAACCAGGACGATCCCCAGTCGTGCCCATCCGAAGAATCTCACTGCTTTTACTGCAAAGTCGACAGCCACAATACGTGACACAAACACTGCACCCAAGACGAAACTGAAAGTGAAATCCTCCAATACCAAATAGATCACAAAGTCGGGCGACAAGAAGCTGCGACCTCACCTTGATTCGCTGCATCAGGTTGACCCTCCTACCGAGGAGAGAAGATCAGCATCATTTCTAACCCACTTCCTCATAACGCTGGTAGATGGCGGTGCAAACAAAGTCGCTCCCTCAACGAATCCATTCCCTATGATACTCACTCTCCAAACAAATAGGAGGTAAACCGAAAATCGTCCAATGACAGGGAAAGAAGTACCTGGCCCACGTCGTAAAATTCAAGCAAAGCAACGCTGTACAGAAAATTACCCACATAGACAAACACGAAGTAACTTTGAAGATACATCCGTTCTTCAATGTTACAAGACGAATTATATACACTTCCAACTTTACTCCCACAACTGACTTGAGTGCTTTTGCAGCAGGTTTAACCAAGGATTACGGAATCACCAACGTTTCTCTAGCAAAATGGATCAAACCACGGAACACCCACTCCACCGCATATCAAATCACTTTCCCAGGACGCGATGCACCAGAATTGGCGAAGAAAAAAAAAATAAAAAACTTACCCAGTGGAGACATAGCCTGCTATGCGCAAAAATGGACATGAATACGACCACGTCTTCAAATACTGTCGGAAGTACATGTCCCAACGCTGTAAGAGGTGCGCCGGCGAGCATGACCGAAAGGACTGTACATCCCGCCACCCTACGTGCTACCACTGCACATGCCTTCACGAGGCAGGCGACCGCGACTGCCAAAAGCACATGGTCCAAAACGCATTGGCAGGCATACAAAACGACCGCAGAGTCACACGAAAACAAGCCTTCCTAATCTTTCACGACGGAAACCCAAATTGCCGTAATTTAAATTACGTTAAAGCAGTTGAATCTACAACTAAGCCTACCTCCTCAGACGACACTCGTGTACCGTCAACACAACCTATTACCATGACCTCAACACCCCTCCCCAGTACTAACATTACCACAACCAGCCTTGCGACCGCCCTCGTAATAGAGGCGGGTGTCCCTTGCCATGAATCCACCGTTGCCCAGGAGAACACCGCGATAAATGCTGCCACCTCAGTCGACCACGAAGAGAGGTCCACTAACACGAAGCAAGGAGATTAACAACAACCCACGAACAAATGCTCGCCATGATCAGAGCATAGAGCAACTTCTGATCGTATTATCCGAGACCACACCCAGCGAAAAATACAGTGAGGCATTCAACCCTCGGGTAACATCCCGACCGAAGAACATCTCACCAGGGAGAACGACCATCGCCTACGCAAGGTTGCGTTGAAAATCTTCCACGAAGAACTGATACCCGAAATCACCGATCGACCATGCGCCTCACTCGATTCAAATATTTCAATGACTCCCACTCAGCTAACCATAATGTTGAAAAAAATCCATAGAAGAAAAGCGCGCTTGCTGAAGAAGCAAACACAAACATCGGACCTTCTCGTCCTCCTCCTCATATAAGAGCACTCGCAGCCGAGAACGCAGTGAATCTAGGAGACCACGTTCTACAGGAAGCGAACGCTCTCGGTCTAGGACACCTGTGCAAACTCATAGACACGAACACCACGATAGTTTCTACAAACCACTCGACCGCTGCAGACCGTCAAGATCTGAGCGTGAACCGTACCCAAAATGAACAACAGTACAATACTTCAGTGGAATTGCCAAGGAATTAGAAACAAGAAAAAATAATTATTATCCCTAATCTCAACCCATAAACCTTTGGTGGTAGGCCTCCAGGAGATGAAACTCGGTGACACCGCCACCTTCACAATCCTCCAATCTGTCATACATCGTCGCGAAGGTCACAACAATGTGATTGCCCTCGGCAAAGTGTCACTTATGATCCATCAAAGCACACCTCATCACCTCCTCCCTCTGAAGACAGAACTCCAAGCTGTTGCAGTGAATATATGTATCTCAAGACCAAATACAGCGGTTTCTATCTACTCGTCACGAATTCACACTTTCTCTGAGGCACTAATGACCGAACTGCTTGATCAACTGCATCCTCCCGTACTCCTCCTTGTAGCCATCAACAGCTTCCACGAAGTGTGGGGATGCGTGAGAACAGAACCCAGGGGAGTGATAATGGCCAGTACCATTGACACTCACAACCTGGTCCTTCTCAACGACGGACAACCCCTTCGGATCACCCTCGAAAATGAAACCGCCATCGATTTATCAATCTGTTTCCCTACTTTAGCTCCCCAACTCGTTTGAGAAGTCCTGCCTTTAACACATGACAGTGATCATATCGCTCCTTAACAACCGACCAAACAATCTCAACGTACAGGAACTTTAATTCATTTACCAGCCATAAGGAATACTCGGCACATATCGCGGAGGTCGATTTGTGCCGAAATGTCCCGACGACATTTCAGAACGCGACCTTGCCATACATCTGTACGAGATATTCCTAAGTGCAGCTGCCGCATGCAGCCCCAATATTTACCTTCAACCTTTTTTGCAAAACCGTGGTGGTTCCCGGAGGTACAAGAAGCAAAAGACTGGTGTGAAAGGACGTACACGGCCTTCCACTTTGCACGTTCCCCCAGGAACCGAGTAGCCTGGAAAATGGCAACTGACGTGTACTGCAAACTTAAGAGTAGAGAAGAACCAAGACAGCTGGACCCAATTAGTTAACACTATCAATCAAATCCTCCTTCTCACCCAAGTGTGGGAAAAAAATCAGACGTATCCAGGGTCGCCCCGAGTGACCTATCCACATCTTATCAGATGGAGGCACTGTCTATTCTTCCTACGCGGACATCGCGTATAAACTAGTACAGACTTTTAGCCAGATACCGCAATCGACAAATTACGCGGCAGAATTTCAACGGGGAAAAAGACAGAGAAAGTGATCATATTGACTTTACTTCCGCAAACGAAGAATTCTACAACAAACCTTTCTCCCTCCATGAACTACAGTATGCTATCGACCATACTCGTGAAACCTCACCCGGGCCGGGCAGAGTGCTCATCAATATGATCAAACATGTTCCTGACGTTGCTCTTTAGCATCTACTAGTAGTGTTCAACGTGCTGTATTCGAACTAATTTCATCTCGATCAATGTCGAAAATCCGTAATTAACCCGATACCCAAACCCGGAAATTGCCACAGCGAACCCACATAACTCCCGCGTATTGCTCTTATCAGCGTCTTGTGTAAGACTATGAAGAGAATGATAAACTCACGCCTGCTTGACTACCTGGAAATGCACGCAGGCCTTACCAACATCCTGTGCGGTGGCCGCAAGCCCCACTCCACAAACGACCACCTCGTGCGACTAGAAACAGAAATTCGACAGGCCTTCGTCCGTAGAGAACATGTGTTTTTCACATTTTTCGACGTTGAAAACGCAAACGACACTACTTTAAAAATACGGGATCATAAAGGCGATGAGTGAGATGAAATTGAAAGGTAAGGGAGAATGTGAGTTTGGTGTGGTAAATGGAAGAAAGTCTGGTGTGGAGGGAGGTTGGGCACGAGAAGGAGTGGTTTTGATATCAAGTGATCGGTTGGCTAGTAGCGGTACCGATTGGAAAGAGGTTCCCTCATGATGATGTGGGTGAAAGTTAAGTTAGGCGTATAAATATGGGTATTTGTGAGTACATATGGTCCAGGTAGCAAAACGAGTGAGGAGGAGGAGGAGCAATTCTGGACTTACCTGAGTGAGTGTATTTAGAGTTTTGGAGATAAATTCAATGTAGTTGTACTGGGTGACCTTAATGCGAGAGTTGTAGATGCAGTGGGGGAAAATGTGATAGGAAGGTATGGCGTTCCTGGTAGAAATGACTGTGGAGAAAACCTGACAGGTCTGTGTATGGAGCAGGAGTTGGTGGTCGGGAACAGTTTGTTCAAGAAGCGAGATATCCACAAGTAAACATCAGTAAGGATGGCCCGTGGTGCAGTGGTGGAGAGAGCGCTGATGGATTTTGTGCTGTTATCGAGGAGAGTGGTAAGGAGGCTGCTGGATGTTCGGGTGTTGAGAAGGTAGATTAGGGTGGAGCAGAGGTGGAAGGGCAACAAAAGAGTGGGAAAAGGAATAGAGCTAGTGAAAGTGAGTGAACTGAATGTGAGAGGCAGAGCTGAGGAGTTCCAACAGGCGTTGAGAGACTAACATAACAACGTGAGAGGACAGGACCTGAGAGACGTGGAGGAAGAATTGTGACGTTAGAGATGCGTTGCTGAGATTTGCGAAGAAAGTGTGTGGTGCAAGCCGTATGGGCGGGTGCAGAAAGAAAGGTTGCAAATGGTGGAACGAGGAGTTTAAACTGGCGGTGGCACGGAAAAGAGGAGCGTTTGAAGAGTGGTTGCAGTTGAATTCGGTGGTGGCATATGAAGGCTATAAAGAGAAGAGAAACAAGGTAAAGCAGGTAGTGAGGAGAGTCAACACTGATGCCAGGTGAGGCAGACGGTTTACCAGAATTTTGAGGAGAACAAAAATATGTATTGGAAAGAGGTGAAGAGGGTGAGAAAGAGAGCGACCAGAAAGGAGGAAGTGGTGATAGATGAAAACGGCCAGTTGTTGTTGGGAAGTGGTGATGTAAGGAAGAGGTGGGCCGAGTATTTTGACGGGTTGTTGAATGACGAGAATAACAGAGAGGCTGACATTGTTGCTGTGGGTGGTGGTGCTCGGATGCCGGTTTTGGGAGAGAGACTTGTGGCGGAAATTGCCTGGATCGAGGTCCAGGAGGTGGTGGAGGTGATGATATCAGGAAAAGCCCCTGGTTTGGATAGCGTTGCGACCGAGTGCCTGAAAAAGGGTGGAGTAACGATTGTCGAATGGTTGGTGAGGTTACTGAACTTGTGTTTTGTGGCAGGCGTGGGTACCAATTGAGCTGCGCAGTGCCTGCATTGTTCCGCTGTATGTGGGCAAAGATGATAAAAATAAATGCTGCAACTCGAGAGGTATCAGTCTGTTAAGCGTGGCTGGTAAGTGGTACCGGAGAGTGCTGATCAAAAGGATTAGAGACTGTACGGACTGCGCAATCAGAGACGAACAGTGTAGTTTTAGGAGTTGTAGAGGGTGCGACGATCAGATTTTTGCAGTGAGACAGGTCTGTGAGAAGTACCTTGCAAAGGAAAAGGACGTGTTCTGGGTTTCCATTAATCTGGAGAAGGCATACGACAGGATTGACAGAGAAGCTCTGTGGAGGGTGTTGCGTTTGTATGGAGTGGGCGGACATTTGTTTGAAGCAGTGCAGAGGTTCTATGTTGGCAGCCGAGCATGTGTCAGAGTGGGAAACGGGTGAGTGATTGGTTCTCAGTGAAAGTGGGACTGAGACAAGGCTGCGTGATGTCTCCTTGGCTGTTCAGAATCTATATGGATGGAGTGGTCAGGGAGGTGAACGCGAGTGTGCTCGGTCGTGGCTTGGAGCTGTTGGAAGCGAATGGGCGGAGCTTGCAGCTGAGCCAGTTGATATTTGCGGATGATACGGCCCTGGCTGTGGATTAAGAGGAGAAGCCATGTAGGCTAGTGTCTGAATTTGGTAGAGTGTGTGAGAGGAGGGAGCTTCGAGTGAACGTGGGTAAAAGTAAAGTAATGAGATGCTCGAGGACTGTCGATGCGAGCAGAATTAGTATCCTCCTAAATTGAGAGTTGTTGGAAGAAGTTCAGTGTTTTTGAGTATCTGGGCTCCCATGTGGAGAAGACTGAATTAGTAGAAACTGAGGTGAAGGAGGGGTGTAAAGAGTTGACTGTACTGAAGAGCGTATTGAGCTGCAGGACGTTGGGGATGGATGCAAAGAGAGGGCTGTATATGAGTGTCGTTGTGCCAACTGTGCTGTACGAAGCTGAGACTTGGGGGATGAGAGCAGAGGAGAGAAGAAGGTTGATGGTTTTCGAGTTGAAATATTTGAGGAGCATGGCTGGAGTGCCGCTGAGAGACACGTTCACTAACGACGTGGTTTGCATAAGGACGGGGATGGTGAAGAAGTTAGAGGACAGAGTTGATTCGCGTGTTTTGAGATGTTTCGGGCACAGGGTGAGGATGGATGAAGGGGGATTGGTGAAAAGGTATTGAAGTCAGAGGCGAGGGGACCTAGGCCTAGAGGGAAACCGAAGTTTGGGTGGATGGATGGTGTGAAGCAGGCGTTAGGAAGGAGAGACGTGAGTGTGGAGGCAGCGAGAGAGCGTGCACTGGATAGGCGTGAGTGGAGAATAATAGTGAACGGATGAGATTTGACGCTAGGCATATTGTTGAGGTCGTGGGCGGAAGGATGGCCGGTCATCATGACGCGGCAGGGCTAAACCAGTCACACTGTCGAGCCCTGCTGCAGACACTGACCTCGAACCGCACTCATGACCCGGAGGGTGGGCTGCGGGGTCCTCGGCCGGACCCTTTTGCGCACAAGAGCTAAGGTGTGCGAGTATGAGAGTGTGAAGTGCGCCTTGCCGTCGGCCACCCCCCTTGATGGGGGATTTCAGCCTAGTTTCTGTATCTGTATGAAGGATCGCCACCGCAAGGGCTCGAAAGGTCGCCTACCACGTTTTATCCACCAATTTCTACGCACCTACACCTTCAGGGTCCAAGTTGGCGTATCTGCAAGAAATGGGCGTTCACTAGCGAAGCGTCCTCTGTCACTATTTTTATTCTCAAAATCGATCAGCTAGCCGACATTCTTCAGCGAGACGGAAGAGACTCTTATAACTATACGTGGACGATCTACAAATAAACTATAGACACCCTAGTCTTATAACAATACAATATTAACTCCTGAAGTGCCTAAACCAAATCGGAAACTGGGCTTCCCTAAACGGATTCCGATTCTCGCCCTCTAAAACTAAAAGCATGCACTGAACCCTTGTGCCCGGCTTAAACCTAAAACCAGCCCTAACTCTGCACAACACCCCTCTGGTACATGAAGAAACGATACAATTCCTGGGTCTTGAGTGAGATCCTAAGGTCACGTGGCGGCCCCGCATTGCAACCCTGGAGACTCGCTGCAGAAGGTCAAAGGGACTTATCCAGATGGTAACATCCCTGAAGTTCGGTGCTGACATGGACACCAGCATGAAAATGTTCAGAGCAATAATACAATCACGCATAGACTACGAAGCCGTTGTCTAGGGTTCAGCAGCCAAAACTACTCTCGACCATCTCAAACAACGCTATTCGTATCACAGCCGGCACGTTCCGCTCTAACCCGATCGAATCTCTTAACGCGCCCGCTTACAAACTTCCGCTCCGGCGAGACAAACTTTTGCTACAATACTATTTAGGTATTTGTGTCTTAACGCTCCCGTGCCACATAATAACAGAGAACCCCCGCTGTAGCACAGATTGGTCCCTAGTTTGTGCTGGGACCTTAAACCGCACGTTTGCTTCGACTAAACATTTGAGGTCGTGTAACGTTAAAAGTCAAATCGCTATAGCCAGCTAATAGGTCAGCATGAGTGAGCCCCCTAGGCCCCTGGCGCAAACCAGGGGGCCGATGGGGAGTCGGAAGAAACTCCATTTGGGAGGGACCAGCATCCCCTCCAGAACATCAAATACCAAGATTCCATCTGCCAAGAACATCAGCCTCGCCAAGATGACCAGCACCACCTCGGCGGACAACGACCGAAGGGACTGCCGCATCGATGAGTTGACCAAGAACATCCAGGAAATACTAAATCTGCTGAGCCAAGCAACCGGCCTCTCTGAACAGAAAGTAGAAGTCTTCGCCGCGGAACCAAGCACAGTCGACGATCGTCTGGCGAGACTGGAGGGTCATGTCAAGACCATCTTCCTCCATATCCACGAACTAATCAAAAACAAACCAACTAAAGAACCCGTAACTTATGCAAGTACCTCC
>SDVV010002303.1:0-23335 GCA_016164225.1 Gammarus roeselii | reverse complement strand
ACCTAAAACACCTAAAACATCTGAAACACCTACAACACCAAGAACACCTAAATCACCTACAACCCCTACAACAACTAAAACACCTGAAACAACTAAAACAACTAAAACAACTAAAACGCCTATAACAAATATAACACCTAAAATAACTAAAACACCAAAACACATAAAAAAACTAGAACACCTACAACACATACAACACTAAAAACACTTATAACACCTAAAACACCTAAAGCACTAGAACACCTATAACACCTATAACACCTATAACACATAGAACACCTTAAACACTTACAACACCTAGAACAACTAAACAACTAAACACCTATAACAACTAAAACAACTACAACAACTACAACAACTAAAACTACTATAACACCTATAACAACTAAAACGCCTAAAAAACTTAAATAACTAAAACAACTAGAACAACTAAAAACACTATAACAACTAAAACAACTGAAACAACTAAAACAACTAAACAACTAGAACACCTAAACCAACTAAAACAAATAGAACACCTGAAACAACCATAAAAACTAGAACAACTAAACAACTAAAACAACTAAATCAACTCAAACAACTATAACCAATAAGACAACTACAACACCTAAAACAACTAAAACAACTATAAAAAATAAAACAACTAATCACTTAAAACAAATGAACAACTAAAACAACTAAGACAACTAAAAGAACTAGAGCAACTAAAGCAACTATAACAACTAGAACAACTAAAACAACTAAAACAACATGAACAAATACAACAACTAAAACAACTAAAACAACTGAAACAACTAAAACAACTAAACAACAAGAACAACTAAAACAACTATAACAACTAAATCACCTTAATCACCTACATCACCTAATACAACTAAAACATTCAAACCAACTAAACACCTAAAACACCTAAAACACCTAAAAACCTCTAACACCTATAACACCTATAACCCCTAGAAACAACTAAACACATAAAAACAACTATAACAACTGAAACAACTAAAACAACTCAAACAACTAAAAAACCTATAACAACTAAAACACCTACTCCAATTGAAACACCTATAACAACCAAAACAACTACAACAACTATAACACCTATAACAACTATAACAACTAAAACACATAGAACACCTAAACAACTAAAACACCTATAACAACTACAACAACTACAACAACTTAAACAACTAGAACTACTAAAACACCTAAAACAACTTAAACAACTAAAACAACTAAAACAACTATACCACCTAAAACAACTATAACAACTTAACAACTGAAACACCTATAACAACTAAAACAACTATAACAACTAAAACAACTAGAATAACTAAAACAACTAAAACAACTAAAACAACTAAACACCTAACAAACTAAAACAACTAAACAACTATAACAACTAAAACAACTAAAATGACTATAACATCCATAACAACATAAACAACTAAAACAACTAGAACAACTAAAGCAACTATATCAACTAAACAACTAAAACAACTATAACACCTAAATTAACTAGAACACCTACAACAACTAAACAACTATAATAACAAAAACACATAGAACAACTGAAACACATAAAGCAACTATAACACATAAAACAACTAAACACTTGAAAAACTAAAACACCTTAAATAACTAAAACACCTAAAACAACTACATAACCTAAAACAACTTTAACACCTATAACACATTTAACACCTAAAACACCTAAAACACCTTAAACACCCAAGCCCCCTACAACACCTATAACACCTATAACAACTAAAACACCTATAATAACTGAAAAACCTACAACAACTGGAACACCTAAAACAAATAAAACACATAAAACAACTATAACACATTAAACAACTAAAACACCTAACAAAACTTGAACACCTACAACAACTAAAACAACTAAAACAACTAAAACAACTTAAACAACTAAAAAAACTAAAACAACTAAAACAACTAAAACAACTAAAACAACTAAACGACTAAAACAACTAAAACAACTAAACAACTAAAACAACTAAAATAACTATAACAACTAAAACAACTAAAACAACTAGAACAACTATAATAACTAAAACAACTAAAACAACTGGAACAACTAAAACAACTAAAACACCTATAACAACTAAAACACCTATAACAACTATAACACCTAAAACAACTAAAACACATAAAACAACCAAAACACACTATAACAACTATAACACCTAAAACAACTAGAACACCTGGAACAACTATAAACACTAAAACAACTAAAACACCTAAAAAAAATAAACACATATAACAACTAAAACCCCTAAACAACTAGAACACGTATAAAAACAACTTTAACACCTAAAACACCTAAAACATTCGAAACACCTATAACACCTTGAACACCTATAACACATAAAACACCTAAAACAACTGAAACACCTGGGACAACTTAAACACCTAAAACAACTAAAACACCTGAACTACTAAAACACCTAAAACAACTATACACCTAAAACAACTGAAACACATTAAACAACTATAACACCTATAACAACTAAAAACACCTGATACAACTAAAACACATATAACACCTAAAACACCTCAAACAACTACAACATCTAGAACTATTATAACACATATAACAACTAAAACAACTAAAACAACTAAAACACCTATAACAACTACAACAACTAAAACAACTGAAACAACTAAAACAACTAAAACACCTAAAAACTAAAACAACTACAACAAGTAAAACAACTGCAACAACTAGAACAACAAAACAACTAGAACAACTAAAACAACTAAACAACTAAAACACCTATAACAACTATAACACCTAAAACAATTAAAACACATAAAACAACTAAAACACCTCAAACAACTACAACACCTAGAACTACTATGACACCTAAAACAACTAAAACAACTGAAACAACTATAACAACTATAACACCTAAAACAACTAAAACACCCAGAACAACTAAAACAACCCAAAACAACTATAACACCTAAAACATCTTAACACCAATAACAACTAAAACACCTAACACAACTGAAACACCTAAACAACTGAAACACCTAAAACAGCTAAAACACCTAAAACAACTAAAACACCTAAAACAACTAAAACACATATAACAGCTGAAACACCTAAATCACCTAAAGCACCAGAAACAACTAAAACACCTGAAACAACCAAACACCTAAATAACTATAACACCTAAAACAACTATAACACCTAAAACACCTATAACACCTATACACCTGAAACAACTATAACAACTAAAACAACTAAATCAACTAAACAGCAAAAACAACTAATCAACTAAAACAACTAAAACAAACAAAACAACTGAAACACCTATAACAACTGAAACACCTAAAACAGCTGAAACACCTAAACACGTAGAAAACCTAAAACCACTGAAACACCTAAAACAACTAAAACACCTATAACAACTAAAACACACAAAACAACTAAAACACCTAAAACAACTATAACACCCATAACAACTAAAACACCTAGAACATCTAGAACACCTAAAACACCTAAAACAACTAAAACAACTATAACACCTACGACACCTATAACACCTAAACACATAAAACACCTATAACACCTATAACACCTTAAACACCTAGAACAACTAAAACACCTAAAACACATATAACAACTAGAACACATATAACAACTAAAACACCTAAAACAACTAGAACAACTAAAACAACTAAAACACCGATAACAACTATAACCACCTACAACCCTAAAACACCTAAAACACCTACAACACCTACAACACCTAAAACACCTATAACACCTATAACAACTAAAACACATACAACAGCTGAAACACCTATAACACCTAGAGCACCTAAAACAACTATAACACCTAAAACAACCAAAAACCTTGAACAACTAAAACACTTAAAAAACTAAAACACCTAAGACAGCTGAAAAACCTAAAACACCTAGAACACATAAACAACTGAAACACATAAAACAACTAAAACACCTAAATCAACTAAAACACCCAGAACAACTAAAACACATACAACAGCTGAAACACCTAGAACAACTTGAGCACCTAAAACAACTAAACCACCTAAACAACCAAACACCGAAACAACTAAAACACCTAGAACAACTATAACACCTAAAACACCTATAACACCTATACACCTAAAACAACTATAACAACTAATACAACGAAAACAACTAGAACAACTAAAACAACTAATCAACTAAAACAAACAAAACAACTGAAACACCTACACACTTAGAAAACCTAAAACAACTGAAACACCTAAACAACTATAACACCTATAACAACTAAGACACATAAAACAACTAAAACACCTAAAACAACTATAACACCCATAACAACTAAGACACCTAGAACATCTAGAACACCTAAAACACCTAAAACAACCAAAACAACTATAACACCTACGACACCTAGGACACCTAAAGCACAAAAAACACCTATAACACCTATAACACCTTAAACACCTAGAAAAACGAAACACCTAAAACACATATAACAACTGAAACACATATAACAACTAAAATACCTAAAATAACTAGAACAACTAAACAATAAGAACACCTATAACAATTATAAACGCCTATAACCCCTATAACACCTAAAACACCTACAACACCTACAACACCTAAAACTCCTAGAACATTTTGAACAACTAAAACACCTATAACACCTATAACAACTAATACACCTAAAACAACTAAAACACCTTAAACAACTAAAACACATAAACAACTACAACACCTAAAACAACTATTACACCTAAAACAACCATTACACCTAAAACAACTACAACAACTAAAACAACTACAACAACTAAAACAACTATAACAACTAAAACAACTAGAACAACTAAAACACCTAGAACAACTATGACATCTAAAAAAACTACAACACCTTAAACAACTAAAACAACTAAAACAACTATAACAAATAAAACAACTGAAACAGCTTGAACAACTCAACAACTAAAACAACTAAATCAACTAGAACAACTATAACAACTTAAACAACTATAACAACTAAAACAACTACAACAACTAAAAAAAACTAAAACAACTACAACAACTGAAACAACTAAAATAACTAATCAACTAAAACAACTAGAACACCTACAACACAAACACCACCAAAAACACCTATAACACCTAACACACATGAAACAACTAGAACACCTATAACACCTATAACACCTATAACACCTTAACACCTATAACACCTATAACACCTATAACACCTATAACACCTATAACACACAAAACAACTAAAACACCTACAACACCTAAAACAACTAAAACAACTAAAACACCTATAACAACTAAAACAACTACAACAACTAAAACAACTAAAACTACTATAACACCTAAAACAACCTAAACAACTAAAACAACTAGAACAACTAAAACAACTAAACAACTAGAACACCTAAGTTAACTGAAACACTTATAACAACTAATACAACTAAAACCACTAAAACAACTAAAACACCAATAAAACCAAGAAAACCTAAACACCTATAACATCTAAAACACATTAACAAATACCTATAACACCTTTAACAACTAAACCACCTAAAACAACTAAACACCTAAAATAACTATAGCAACTGAAACAACTATAACAACTGAAACACCTTAAACAACTATAACACCTAAAAGAACCAAAACACCTAGTACAAATATAACAACTAAAACAACTGACACACCTATAACAACTCAAACAACTATAAGAACTAAACAACTAAAACAACTAAAACAACTAAAACAACTAGAACAACTAAAACAACTAATCAACTAAACAACTAAATCAACTAAAACAACTAAAACAACTAAGTCAACGATAACAACTTAAACAACTATAACAACTAAAACAACTAAAATAACTAAACAACCAAAACACCTATAACAACTATAACGCATAAAACAACCAAAACACCTGTAACAACTAAAACACCAAAACAACTATAGCACCTAAAACAACTAAAACACCTGCAAAAGCTAAAACACCTAAAACAACTGAAACACCTAAAACAACTATAACACCTAAACAACTATAACACCTATAACAACTAAAACACCTGAAACAACTAAAACACCTAAAACACCTATAACACCTAAAACAACTACAACACCTAGTACTACTATAACACCTAAAACAACCAAAACAACTATAACAACTATAACAACTACAACAACTAAAACAACTAAAACAACTAAAACAACTAAAACAACTAAAACAACTAAAACAACTGAAACACCTAAAATCTAAAGCAACTAAAACAACTAAAACAACTAAAACAACTAAAGCAACTATAACAACTAAAACAACTAAAACATCTAAACCAACTATAACAACTTAAAACAACTATAGCAACTAAAACACCTAGAACAACTAAAACAACTATAACAACATAAAACACCTAAAGCAATTATAACACATAAAACAACTAAAACACTTAAAAAAACTATAACACCTATGACAACTAAAACAACTAAAACAACTAAACAACTAAAACAACTAAAACAACTAAAACAACTAAACAACTAAAACAACTAAAACAACTAAAACAACTAAAACAACTAAAACAGCTAAACAACTAAACAACTTAAACAACTAAAACAGCTAAATCAACTAAAACAACTAAAACAACTATAACAACTAAACAACTAAAACAACTAAAACAACTAAAACAACTAAAACAACTAAAACAACTAAAACACCTATAACAACTATAACACCTAAAACAACTAAAACCCATAAAACAATTAAAACAACTCAAACAACTACAACACCTAGAACTACAATGACACCTAAAACATTTAAAACAAATCAAACAACAATAACACCTATAAAAACTAAAACAACTAAAACAATTAAAACAACTAAAACACCTAAAAAACTACAACAACTACAACAACTACAACAACTATAACAACTAAAACGACTGTAACACCCATAACAACTAGAAGAACTAAAACAACTGAAACACCTATAACAACTATAACAACTAGAACAACTAAAACAACTAAATCAACTGGAACAACTATAACAACTAAGACAACTACAAAACCTACAACAACTAAAACAACTATAACAAATAAAAGAACTAAACACTTAAAACAAATAAACAACTATAACAACTAAAACAACTTAAACAACTAGAACAACTAAAACAACTATAACAACTAAAACAACAAAAACAACTAAAACAACTAGAGCAACTACAACAACTAAAACAACTGAAACAACTAAAACAACTTAACAACTAGAACAACTGTAACAACTACAACAACTAAATCACATAAATCACCTAAAACACCTAATACAACTAAAACACCTAAACCAACTAAAACACCTAAAACACCTATAGCCCCTAGAAACAATTAAAACACCTACAACAACTATAACAATTAAAACAACTAAAACACTTCAAACAACTAAAAAACCTATAACAACTAGAACACATATAACAACTAAACCAACTAAAACAACTAAAACAACTATAAGAACTAGAGCAACTAAAACAATTAAAACAACTAAAACAACTACAACAACTATAACACCTTAAACAGTGTAAACACCTATAACACATAGAACGCCTATAACAACTATAACACCTAAAACAACTATAACACCTAAAACAACTATAACACCTAGAACAACTGAAACACCTAAAACAACTGAAACACCTAAATACCTACAACACCTAAAATACCTATAACACCTAAAACACCTAGAATACATACAACACCTTAACACGTAAAACACCTAGAACACCTATAACACCTATAACACCTAAAAACAACTAAACACCTATAACAACTATAACATCTTTAACAACTAAAACACCTAAATCACCTAAAACACCTAGAACACCTACAACACCTACAACACCTAAAACACCTATAACACCATGAACACCTAAAACAACTAAACACCTGAAACACCTATAACACCTATAACACCTATAACACCTATAACACATAGATTACCTAAAACCCCTAGAACACCTATAACAACTAAAACAACTAAAACATCTATAACAACTGAAACAACTACATCAACTAAAATACTAAAACTACTATAACACCTAGAACAACTTAAACAACTAAAACAATTAAAAAAACTAAACAACTAAAATAACTAAACAACTAAAACACCTAAATTAAGTGAAACACATATAAAAACTATAACAACTAAAACAACTAAAACACCTATAAAACCTAGAACACCTAAAACACCTATAACACCTATAACACCTAAAATACCTATAACACCTATAACAACTAAACCACCTAAAACAACTAAAACACCTATAATAACTATAACAACTGAAACAACTAGAACAACTGAAACACCTAAAACAATCATAACACATAAAACAACTGAAACACGTAAACAGCTATAACAACTAAAACAACTGAAACACCTATAACAAATACAACAACTACATATAACAACTAAAACAACTAAAACAACCAAAACAACCATTAAAACTAGAACAACCAAAACAACTAAATAACCAAAACAACTAAATCAACTAAAACAACTAAAACAACTAAAATAACTATAACAACTTAAACAACTATATTAACTAAAACAACTAAAACAACTAAAACAACTAAAAGACCTATAACAACTAAAACACATAAAACAACTAGAATACCTAAAACAACTAAAACACCTTTAACAACTATAACACCTAAAACAACTAAAACACCTATAACAACTATAACACCTAAAACAACTAAAACACATGAAAAAACTAAAACACCTATTACAACTAAAACACCTAAACAACTAGTACACCTAAAAACAACTATAACACCTAAAAAACATAAAACATCTGGAATACCTACAACAGCTTCAACACCTAAAACACCTAAAACACCTAGAACAACTGAAACACCGGGAACAACTACAACACCTAAAACAACTATAACACTTGAAACAACTAAAACACCCAAAATAACTAAAACACATAAAACAACTAAAACACCTAAACAACTATAACACCTATAACAACTTGAACACCTGAAACAACTAAAACACATAAAACAACTAAAACACCTAAACAACTATAACACCTAAAACAACTAAACACCTATAACAACTATAACACCTAAAACAACTAAAACACCTGAAAAAACTAAAACACCTATTACAACTAAAACACCTAAACAACTAGTACACCTAATAACAACTATAACACCTAAAAAACCTAAAATATCTGGAATACCTACAACAACTTCAACAACTAAAACAACTAGAACAACTAAAACAACTAGAACAACTAAAACACCTAGAACAACTATGACATCTAAAACAACTACAACACCTAAAACAACTAAAACAACTAAAACAACTATAACAAATGAAACAACTGAAACACCTAAACCAACTAAACAACTAAAACGACTAAAACAACAACTAGAACAACTATAACAAATTGAACAACTGTAACAACTAAAACAACTACAACAACTAAAACAAATAAAACAACTAGAACAACTAAAACAACTAAAACACCTAAAAAACTAAAGCAACTAAAACAACTAGAACAACTAAACCAACTAAAAACGACTAATACACCCAAAACAACTATAACAACTATAACAACTAAAAACAACTAAAACAACTAGAGCAACTATAACAACTAAAACAACTAAAACATCTAAAACAACTAAAACAACTATAATAACATAAACACATAGAACAACTAAAACACCTATAGCAAGTACAACAAATATAACAACTAAAACACTTAAAAAAACTATAACACCTATAACAACTAAAACACCTAGAACAACTACAACACCTAATACAACTTTAACACCTATAACACCTATAACAACTAAAACACATAAAACAACTGAAACACCTACAACAACTGAAACACCTATAACAACTATAACACCTAGTACAACTAAAACACCTGAAACAACTATAACAACTAGAACAACTGAAACACCTATTACAACTAGAACAACTAAAACAACTAAAACAACTAAAACAACTAAAACAACTATTACAACTAAAACAACTAAACAACTAAACAACTAAAACAACCAAAACAACTAAAACAACTAACAACTTAAACAACTAAAACAGCTAAATCAACTAAAACAACTAAAACAACTATAACAACTAAACAACTAAAACAACTAAAACAACTAAACAACTAAAACAACTAAAACAACTAAAACACCTATAACAACTATAACAAATAAAACAACTAAAACCCATAAAACAACTAAAACAACTCAAACAACTACAACACCTAGAACTACTATGACACCTAAAACAACTAAAACAACTAAAACAACAATAACACCTATAAAAATTAAAAAAAACTAAAACAACTGAAACAACTAAAACAACTAAAACACCTAAAAAACTAAAACAACTACAACAACTGTAACAACTATAACAACTAAAACGACTGTACAACCCATAACAACTATAACAACTAAAACAACTGAAACACCTATAACAACTATAACAACTAGAACAACTAAACAACTAATTCAACTGGAACAACTATAACAACTAAGACAACTACAAAACCTACAACAACTAAAGCAACTATAACAAATAAAAGAACTAAACACTTAAAACAAATAAACAACTATATTAACTAAAACAACTTAAACAACTGGAACAACTAAAACAACTATAACAACTAAAACAACTAAAACAACTAAAACAACTAAAGCAACTACAACAACTAAAACAACTGAAACAACTAAAACAACTAAACAACTAGAACAACTGAAACAACTAAAACAACTAAATCACATAAATCACCTAAAACACCTAATACAACTAAAACACCTTAAACAGTGTAAACACCTGTAACACATAGAACACCTATAACAACTATAACACCTAAACAACTAAATTACCTAAAACAACTATAACACCTAGAACAACTGTAACACCAAAAACAACTAAAACACCTAAATACCTACAACACCTAAAATACCTATAACACCTAAAACACCTAGAATACATACAACACCTTAACACCTAAAACAACTAGAACACCTATAACACCTATAACACATAAAAACAACAAAAACACCTATAACAACTATAACACCTTTAACAACTAAAACACCTAAATCACCTAAAACAACTAGAACACCTACAACACCTAAAACACCTATAACACCATGAACACCTAAAACAACTAAACACCTAAACACCTATAACACCTATAACACCTATAACACCAATAACACATAGATTACCTAAAACACCTAGAAGACCTATAACAACTAAAACAACTAAAACATCTATAACAACTGAAACAACTACATCAACTAAAATACTAAAACTACTATAACACCTAGAACAACTCAAACAACTAAAACGATTAAAAAAACTAAACAACTAAAACAACTAAACAACTAAAACACCTAAATTAACTGAAATACATATAACAACTATAACAACTAAAACAACTAAAACACCTATAAAACCTAAAACACCTAAACACCTATAACACCTATAACAACTAAAATACCTATAACACCTATAACAACTAAACCACCTAAAACAACTAAAACACCTAGATCAACTATAACAACTGAAACACCTAAAACAACTATAACACCTAAACAACTAAAACACCTAAAACAACTACAACAACTAAAACAACTGAAATACCTATAACAAATACAACAAATATAACAACTAAAACAACTAAAACAACCAAAACAACCATAACAACTAGAACAACTAAAACAACTAAATAACCAAAACAACTAAATCAACTAAAACAACTAAAACAACTAAAACAACTAAAACAACTATAAAAACTCAAACAACTATATCAACTAAAACAACTAAAACAACTAAAACAACCAAAAGACCTATAACAACCATAACACATAAAACAACTAGAACACCTATAACAACTAAAACACTTTAAACAACTATAACACCTAAAACAACTAAAACACCTAAAACAACTTTAACACCTATAACAACTAAAACACCTAAAACAACTATATCACCTAAAACAACTAAAACACATGAAAAAACTAAAACACCTATTACAACTATAACACCTAAACAACTAGAACACCTAAAAAACAACTATAACACCTAAAAAACCTACAACATCTGGAATATCTACAACAGCTACAACACCTAAAACACTTAAAACACCTAGAACAACTAAAACAACTGAAACAACTACAACACCTAAAACAACTATAACACTTGAAACAACTAAAACACCTAAAACAACTAGAACACATAAAACAACTAAAACACCTAAACAACTATAACACCTATAACAACTAAAATACCTGAAACAACTAAAACACCTAAAACACCTAAAACAACTACAACACCTAGTAATACTATAACACCTAAAACAACTAAAACAACTAAAACAACTATAACAACTAAAACAACTAGAACAACTAAAACAACTAAAACAACTAGAACACCTAAAAAACTAAAACAACTCAAACAACTAAAACAACTAAACGACTTTAACACTCAAAACAACTAAACAATTAAAACAATTAAATCAACTAGAGCAACTATAATCACTAAAACAACTAAAACATCTAAAAAAACTAAAAAACTAAAACAACTATAACACTAAAACACCTGTAACAACTAAAACAACTATAATAACAAAAAACACCTATAACAACTACAACACCTAGAAACAACAACAACACCTAAAACAACCTTAACATCTGAAACACCTACAACACCTAAACACCTTAAACACCCAAACCACCTTCAACACCTATAACACATAAACACCTAAATCACCTCAAACAACTGAAACACCTACAACCACTGAAACACCTTAAACAACTAAAACACATACAATAACATAAACACCCATCCCATATAAAACACCTAAAACAACTAAAACACCTAAACAACTAAACACCTATAACAACTAAACACCTATAACAACTATAATAACTAAAACAACTAAAACAATTACAACAACTAAAACAACTAAATAACTAAATAACTAAAACACCACAAACAACTAAAACACCTAAAACACCTATAACAACTGAAACACCTAAAAATAACTGAAACATATTATCAACTAAAACACCTAAAAAACAACTTTAATACCTTAAACAACTTCACCACCTAACAACTAAAACACCTTAAACAACTACAACAACTAAAACAACTACAACAACTATAACAACTAAAGCAACTGAAACAAATAAAACTACTACAACAACTAAAACAACTATAACAACTAAAACAACTAAACCAACTAGAGCAACTATAACAACTAACAACTAAAACAACTTAAACAATTAAAACAACTAAAACACCTATAACTACTATAACACATAGAACAGCTGAAACACATAAAACACCTAGAGCACCTATAACAACTAAAACACCTAAAACAACCAAACACCTTGAACAACTAAAACACCTGGAACAATAAAACACCTAGAACAGCTGAAGCACCTAGAAACACCTAGAACACCTAAACAACCGCCACACCTAAAATAACACATAAAAAACTAAAACACCTAAAACAACTAAAACACATAAAACAGCTAAAACACCTAAAACACCTAGAGCACCTAAAACAACAAAAACACCTAAAACAAACAAACACCTAAACAACTAAAACACCTAAAACAACTAAAACACCTATAACAAATATAAAACCTAAACACCTATAACACCTAAAAACACCTAAAACACCTACAACACCATAACACATAGAACACCTTAAACACCTACAACACCTAGAACACCTAAAACACCTAAAAACCCCTAACACCTCAATCAACTAAAACACCTAAAACAACTAAAACACCTTAAACAACTAAAACACCTAAACAACTACAACACTTAAAACAACTATAACACCTAAAACAACTAAAACACCTTGAACAACTACAACAGCTAAAACAACTACGACAACTAAAGCAACTAAAACAACTAATGCAACTAATCACCTAAAACAACTAAAACAAACAAAACAACTGAAACACCTATAACAACTGAAACACCTAAAACAGCTGAAACACCTAAACACTTAGGAAACCTAAAACAACTGCAACATTTAAACAACTAAAACACCTATAACAACTAAAACACATAAAACAACCAAAACACCTAAAACAACTATAGCACCTATAACAACTAAAACACCTAGAACACCTAGAACAACTACAACACCTAAAACAACTAGAACACCTAAAACAACCAGAACACCTAAAACAACTAATAAACCTTAAACAACTGAAACACCTATAACAACTAAAACACCTTAACAACTAAAAGACATAAAACAACTAAAACACTTAAAACAACAATAACACCTATGACAACTAAAACACCTAAAACACCTAGAACACCTAAATCACCTTAAACAACTAAAACAACTTGAACACTTACGACACATAAAACACCTAAAACACCTAAAACACCTGAACTCCTTAACACCTAAAACACCTACAACACCTATAACACCTAGAACACCTGAAACCCATATAACACCCAAACACCTATAACAACTAAAACACCTTAATAACTGAAACACCTTTAACAACTAAAACACCTAAAGAAGCACTATAACACCTAAACAACTATAACATCTACCAACTAAAACACATAAAACAACTACAACAACTAAAACAACTACAACAACTAAAACAACTAAAACAACTAAAACAACGAAAACAACTAGAACAACTAAAACACCTGAAACAACTATAACAACTAAAACAACTACAACACCTAAAACAACTACAACAACTAAAACAACTATAACAAATGAAACAATTAAAACACCTATAACAACAAAACAACTAAAACAACTAAAACAACTAAAACAACTATAACAACTAAAACAACTAAAACAACTAAAACAATTAAAATAACTAGAACACATATAACAACTAAAACACATAAAACAGCTGAACACCTAAAACACCTAGACCACCTAAAACAACTATAACACCTAAAACAACCAACACCTTGAACAACTAAAACACCTAAAACCACTAAAACACATAAAACAGCTGAAACACCTATAACAACTAAAACACCTAAAATAACTGGAACACCTTATCAACTAAAACACCTAAAAAACAACTATAATACCTTAAACAACTTTACCACCTAACAACTAAAGCACCTAAAACAACTACAACAACTAAAACAACTACAACAACTATAACAACTAAAGCAACTAAAACAAATAAAACAACTACAACAACTAAAACAACTATAACAACTAAAACAACTAAAACAACTAGAACAACTATAACAACTAAACAACTAAAACAACTTAAACAATTAAAACAACTAAAACACCTATAACTACTAAAACACATTGAACAGCTGAAACACATATAACACCTAGAGCACCTTTAACAACTAAAACACCTAAAACAACCAAACCTCTTGAACAACTGAAACACCTGAAACAACTAAAACACCTAGAACAGCTGAAGCCCCTAGAAACACCTAGAACACCTAAACAACTGCCACACCTAAAATAAATAAAACACCTAACAAACTAAAACACCTAAAACAACTAAAACACATAAAACAGCTAGAACACCTAAAACACCTAGAGCACCTAAAACATTAAAAACACGTAAAACAACCAAACACCTAAGCAACTAAAACACCTAAAACAACTAAAACACCTATACCAAATAAAAAACCTAAACACCTATAACACCTAGAACACCTAAAACACCTACAACACCATAACACATAGAACACCTTAAACACCTACAACACCTAGAATACCTAAAACACCTAAAACCCCCTAACACCTCAATCAACTATAACACCTAAAACAACTAAAACACCTTGAACAACTACAACAACTAAAACAACTACGACAACTAAAACAACTAAAACAACTAAAGCAATTAATCAACTAAAACAACTAAAACAAACAGAACAACTGAAACACCTATAACAACTGAAACACCTAAAACAGCTGAAACACCTAAACACTTAGGAAACCTAAAACAACTGCAACACCTAAACAACTAAAACACCTATAACAACTAAAACACATAAAACAACCAAAACACCTAAAACAACTATAACACCTATACCAACTAAAACACCTAGAACACCTAGAACACCTAAAACACCTAAAAAAACTAAAACTACTATAACACCTACGACACCTATAACACCTAAAACATATATAACACCTATAACACCTATAACACCTTAAACACCTAAAACAACTAAAACACCTAAAACACATATAACAACTAAACACATATAACAACTAAAACACCTAAAACAACTAGAAAAACTAAAACAACTAAAACACCTATAACAACTATAAACACTTATAACCTATATAACACCTAAACACCTACAACAGCTAAATCACCTG
Source organism: Gammarus roeselii (assembly GCA_016164225.1). NCBI lineage: Eukaryota > Metazoa > Arthropoda > Malacostraca > Amphipoda > Gammaridae > Gammarus > Gammarus roeselii. The sequence continues at coordinate 6,925 of SDVV010002303.1, read as the reverse complement.
GAACACCTAGAACACCTGTAACACCCATAACACCTATAACAACTAATACACATAAAACAACTAAAACACCTTAAACAACTACAACACATAAAACAACTACAACACCTAAAACAACTATAACACCTAAAACAACCATTACACCTAAAACAAATACAACAACTAAAACAACTACAACAACTAAAACAACTATAACAACTATAAAAACTAGAACAACTAAAACACCTAGAACAACTATGACATCTAAAACAACTACAACACCTAAAACAATTAAAACAACTAAAGCAACAATAACAGATGAAACAACTGAAACACCTAAAACAACTAAACAACTAAAACAATTAAACAACAACTTGAACAACTATAACAACTTAAACAACTATAACAACTAAAACAACTACAACAACTAAAACAACTAAAAAAACTACAACAACTATAACAAATAAAACAACTAAGACAACTAAATCAACTAAAACAACTAAAACAACTAAAACAACTAAAACAACTAAAACAACTACAACAACTAAATCACTTAAAACACCTAAAACAACTGTAACACCTAAACAAACTATAACACCTAAAAACACCTATAAACACCTAAAAAAACTTAAACCCTTCTATCACCTAGAACACCTAAAACCCCTAGAAACAACTAAAATACCTATAACAACTGAAACAACTAAAAAAATCAAACAACTATAACACCTATAACACCTAGAACACATAGAACACCTATAACACATACAACAACTAAAACCCCTGAAACAACTAACACATCTAAAACAACTATAACACCCAAAACACCTGTAACACCTATACACCTAGAACAACTAAAACAACTAAAACAACTGAAACACCTAAAACAACTAGAACACCTAAAACAGCTGGAACACCTAAAACACTTATAACACATAAAACAACTGAAACACCTAAAACAACTATAACACCTATAACAACTAAAACACATACAACAACTAAAACACCTAAAACAACTATAATACCCATAACAACGAAAACACCTAGAACACCTAGAACACATAAAACACCTAAATCAACTATAACACCTACGTCGTTTACAACACCTAGAACACATAAAACACATGAAACACCTATAACACATATAACACCTTAAACACCCAGAACAACTAAACACCTAAAACACATATAACAACTATATACATATAACAACTAAAACACCTAAAACAACTAGAACAACTATAACAACTAAAACACCTATAACAACTATAAACACCTAAAACCCCTATAATACCTGTAACAACCATAACACCTAAAACAAATACAACAACTAAAACAACTACAACAACTTAAACAACTATAACAACTATAACAATTAAAACAACTAAAACAAATAAAACAACTACAACAACTAAAACAACTATAACAACTAAAACAACTAAAACAACTAGAACAACTATAACAACTGAAACAACTAAAACAACTAAAACAACTAAAACAATTAAAACAACTAAAACAACTAAAACAACTAAAACAACTTAAACAACTAAAACAACTGAAACAACTAAAACAATTATAACAACTAAAACATCTATAAACAACTAAAACACCTATAACAGCTGAAACACCTAAACACCTATAACACCGAAAACAACTAGAACACCTAAAACAACTAAAACACATAAAACAACTAAAACACCTACAGCAACTAAAACACATAAAACAACTAAAACACCTTAAACAACTAGAACACGTAAACAATTAAAAAACCTAAAACAACTGAAACACCTATAACAACTAAAACACCTAAAACAACTAAATCACAAAGAACAACTAAAACACTTTAAACAACTATAACACCTATAACAACTAAACACCTAAAACACATAGAACACCTAAATCACCTTAAACAACTAAAACAACTTGAACACCTACGACACCTAAAACACCTAAAATACATAAAACAGCTAAACACCTATAACACCTAAAAACACCTATAACAACTAAAACACCTGAAACACATGAAAAAACTACAAACACCTAAAACAACTAGAATAACTAAACAGCTATAACATCTAAAACAACTAAACACCTATAACACCTAAAACACCAAAACACCTATAACACCTACAACACCTAAAACACCTAGAACACCTAAAACCCATATAACACTCAAACACCTATAACAGGTGTTTGTTATAGTTTGTTAACACTCAAACACCTAAAACAACTACATCAACTAAAACAACTACAACAACTAAAACCACTATAACAACTAAAACAACTAGAACAACTAAAACACCTAAAACAACTATAACAACTAAAACAACTACAACACCTAAAACAACTACAACAACTAAAACAACTATAACAAATAAAACAATCAAAACACCTATAACCACAAAACAACTAGAACAACTAAAATAACTAAAACAACTGCAACAACTAGAAAAAATAAAACAATTAAAACAACTGAAACACCTATAACAACTAAAACACATACAACAGCTGAAACACCTACAACACTTAGAGCACCTAAAACATCTAAAACACCTAAAAACAACCAAAAACCTTGAACAACTAAAACACCTAAAACAACTAAAGCACATAAAACAGCTGAAACTCCTTTAACAACTATAAAACCTATAATAACTGAAACACCTTAAACAACTAAAACACCTAAAAAACAACTATAACACCTATACAACTATAACACCTAAACAACTAAAACACCTAAAACAACTACAACAACTAAAACAACAACAACAACTATAACAATTAAAGCAACTAAAACAAATAAAACAACTACAACAACTAAAACAACTATAACAACTAAAACAACTAAAACAACTAGAACAACTATAACAACTGAAACAACTAAAACAACTAAAACAACTAAAACAATTAAAACAACTAAAACACCTATAACAACTAGAACACATGTAACAGCTGAAACACCTAAAACACCTAGATCACCTATAAAACAACTAAAACACCTAAAAAACCAAACACCTAAACAACTAAAGCACCTAAAACAACTAAAACACCTATAACAACCAAAAAACCTAAACACCTATAACACCTAAAACACCTAAAACAACTAAAACACCTTCGACAACTAAAACACCTAGAACAACTACAACACATAAAACAACTATAACACCTAAAACCACTAAAACACCTTGAACAACTACAACAACAACTAAAACAACTACAACAACTAAAACAACTAAAACAACTGAAACAACTAAAACAACTAGAACAACTAAAACAACTAAAACTATTATAACAACTAAACAACTACAACACCTAAAACAACTATAACAACTAAAACAACTATAACAAATGCAACAACTAAAACACCTCAAACAACTATAACAATTAAAACAACTAAAACAACTTGAACACCTAAAACAACTAGAACACCTAAAACAACTATAACACACAAAACAACTGACATACACCTACAACAACTAAAACACCTAAAACCACTAAAACACCTAAACAACTAAAACACCTAAAACAACTAGAACACCTAAAACAACTAGAACACCTAAAACAACTAAAACACATAAAACAACTGACATACACCTACAACAACTAAAACACCTAGAACAACTAAAACTCCTATAACAACTAGAACACCTAAAACAACTAGAACACCTATAACAACTAATAAACCTTAAACAACTAAAACACCTATAACAACTAAAAAACCTTAACAACTAAAACTCATATAACAACTAAAACACTTAAAACAACTATAACACCTATGACAACTAAAACACATGAAACACCTAGAACACTTAAATCACCTTAAACAACTAAAACAACTTGAACACCTACGACACTTAAAACACCTAAAACACCTAAAACACATAAACTCCTAAACACCTATAACACCTACAACACATAAAACACCTAGAACACCTAAAACCCATATAACACTCAAAAACCTATAACAACCATAACACCTAAATTAACTGAAACACCTTTAACAACTAGAACACCTAAAAAGACACTATAACACATAAACAACTATAACACCTAACCAACTTAAACACCCAAAACAACTACAACAACTAAAACAACTACAACAACTAAAACAACTAAAACAACTAAAACAACTAGAACAACTAAAACACCTGAAACAAATATAACAACTAAAACAATTACAACACCTAAAGCAACTACAACAACTAAAACAACTATAACAAATAAAACAATTAAAACACCTATAACAACAAAACAACTACAACAACTAAACAACTAAAACAACTAAAACAACTAAAACAACTGAAACAACTATTACAACTAAAGCAACTAAAACAACTACAACAACTAAAACAACTATAACAACTAAAACAACTAGAACAACTAAAATAACTATAACAACTAAAACAACTAAAATAACTTAAACAACTATAACACATAAAACAACTAAATCACATAGAACAACTAAAACACTTTAAACAACTATAACACCTATAACAACTAAAACACCTAAAACTCCTAGAACACCTAAATCATCTTAAACAACTAAAACAACTTGAACACCCACGACACCTAAAACACCCAAAACACATAAAACAGCTAAAACACCTATAACACCTACAACACATATAACAACTAAACACCTGAAACAAATGAAGCAACAACAAACACCTAAAACAACTAGAACAACTAAACAACTAGAACACCTAAAACAACTAAAACACCTATAACACCTAAAACACCTAATTACCTATAACACCTACAACACCAATAACACCTAGAACACCTAAAACCCATATAACATCCAAACACATATAACAACTAAAACACATTAAATAACTGAAACACCTTAACCAACTAAAACACCTAAGAAAACAACTATAACACCTAAACAACTAAAACACCTATAACAACTACAACAACTAAAACATCTACAACAACTAGAAAAACTAAAACAACTAAAACAACTAGAACAACTAAAACACCTCAAACAACTATAACGACTAAAACAACTACAACACCTAAAACAACTACAACAACTAAAACAACTACAACAAATAAAACAATTAAAACACCTTTACCAACAAACAACTAACAACTAAAACAACTAAACAACTAAACCAACTAAACCAACTAAAACAACTAAAACAATTATAACAACTAAACAACTACAACACCTAAAACAACTATAACAACTAAAACAACTATACCAAATGCAACAACTATAACAAATGCAACAACTAGAACACCTAAAACAACTAAAACAATTAAAACAACTAAAACAACTAGGACAACTAAAAACAACGATAACAACTGAAACAACTGAAACACCTATAACAACTGAAAACAACTACAACAACTATAACAACTACAACAACTAAAACAACTAAAACAACTATGACAACTAAAACAACTAAAACAACTAGATCACTTTATACACATAAAACAACTAAAACACCTAAACCAACTATAACACCCAACACCTAAAACACCTATAACACCTAGAACACCTAAAACCCTTAAAACACAACTACAACACATTAAACAACTAAAACAACTAGAACAATTTAAACAACTAAAACACCTAGAACAACTACGACACATAAAATAACTACAACAACTAAAACAACTAAAACAACTAAAACAACTAAAACAACTATAACAACTAAAACAACTAAAACAACTAAAACAACTATAACAACTAATCAACTGAAACAACTAAAACAAATAAAACATCTGAAACACCTAAAACAACTGCAATCCCTAAAACAGCTGGAACACCTTTAACACTTATAACACCTAAAACAACTGAAACACCTAAAACAACTATAACACCTATAACAACTAAAACACATAAAACAACCAAAACACCTAAAACAACAATAACACCCATAACAACTAAAACACCTAGAACACCTAGAACACCTAAAACACCTAAGACAACTGAATCAACTATAACACCTACGACATCTACAACACCTAAAACACATACAACACCTATAACACCTATAACACCTCAAACACCTAGAACAACTAAAACACCTAAAACACATATTACAACTAAAACACATATAACCACTAAACACCTAAAACAACTAGAACAACTAAAACAACTAAACCACCTATAACAACTATAAACACCTATAACCCCTATAACACCTAAACACCTACAACACATACAACACCTAAAACACCTAGAACACCTAGAACACCTAAAACACCCATAACACCTATAACAACTAATACACCTAAAACAACTAAAACACCTCAAACAACTAAAACACATAAAACAACTACAACACCTAAAACAACTATAACATCTAGAACAACCATTACACCTAAAACAAATACAACAACTAAAACAACTACAACAACTAGAACAACTATATCAACTAAAACAACTAAAACAACTAAAACCCCCAGAACAACTATGACATCTAAAACAACTACAACACCTAAAACAACAATAACACCTAAAACAACCATTACACCTAAAATAAATACAACAACTAAAACAACTACAACAACTAAAACAACTATAACAACTAAAGCAACTAAAACAACTAAAACAACTAGAACAACTATAACAGCTTAAACCACTATAACAACTAAAACAACTACAACAACTAAAAAACTAAAACAACAACAACAACTATAACAACTAAAACAACTAAAACAACTAAAACAATTAAAACAACTATAACAACTACAACACCTAAAACAACTATAACACCTAAAACAACCATTACACCTAAAACAACTACAACAACTAAAACAACTACAACAACTAAAACAACTATAACAACTAAAACAACTAGAACAACTACAACACCTAAAACAACTAGAACACCTAAAACAACTACAACAACTAAAACAACTAAAACAACTAAAACAACTGAAACACCTAAAACAACTGAACAACTAAAACAACTAAAACAACTACAACACCTAAAGAAAC
>SDVV010002302.1:0-23337 GCA_016164225.1 Gammarus roeselii | reverse complement strand
ATATATGATGCTTGTATTATCTTTATGATGCAAGTATTATCTTTATGATGCAAGTATTATCGTTATAATGCAAGTATTATCTTTATGATGCAAGTATTATCCATGTGATGCATGTATTATCTTCATGATGCAAGTATTATCAGTATTGGATATATACGATGTAGGAATTATTTATATGATGCAAGTATTATCTATATAATGCAAGTATTATCTGTATGATGCAAGTATTATCTATATGATGCAAGTATTATCTTTATGATGCATGTATTACCTTTATAGTGCAAGTATTATCTCTATGATGCAAGTGTTATATTTATGATGCAAGTATTATCTTCATGATGCAAGTAATATTTTTTTGATTGAAGTAGTATCTTAATGATGCAAGTATTATCTTTAGGATGAAAGTATTATCTTTATGATGTAAATATTATCTATATGATGCAGGTATTATCTTTATGATGCAAGTATTATCTCTATGATGCAAGTATTATCTTTATGATGCATGTAAAATCTTTATGATGCGAGTATTATCTGTATGGTGCATTATCTTTATGATGCAAGTTTCATCGTTATGATGCAAGTGTTATCTTTATGATGCAAGTATTATCTTTATGATGCAAGTATTATTTTATGATACAAGTGTTCTCTTTATTATGTGAGTATTATCTATATGATGCATGTATTATATGTTATGATGCAAGTATTATCGATTTCTATGCAAGCATTTTCTTTATGATGCAGGTATTATCTCTATGATGCAAGTATTATCTTTATAATACAAGTATTATCTGTATGATGCAAGTATTATCTTTATTATGCAAGTATAATTTATATGATGCAAGTATTAAATATATGATGCAAGTGATATCTTTATGATGCAAGTATTATCTCTATGAAGCAAGTATTATCTTTATGATGCAAGTATTATCTTTATGATGCAAGTATTATCTATATGATGCAAGCATTATCTTTATGATGCAAGTATTGTCAATACGATGCAAGTATTATCTATATAATGGAAGTATTATCCTCATGATGCAAGTATTATCTATATGATGCAAGTATTATCTTTATGATTCAAGTATTATCTATATGATGCAAGTATTATCTTTGTGATGCAAGTATTATCGTTATGATGCAAGTATTAACAATACGATGGAAGTATTATCTTTATATTGGAAGTATTATCCTCACGATGCAAGTATTATCTATATGATGCAAGTATTATCTTTATGATGGAAGTATTATCTTTATGATGCAAGTATTATCTATGTGATGCAAGTATTATCAGTATTGTATATACGATGCAAGTATTATCTATATGATGCAAGTGTCATCTATGTCATGCAAGTATTATCTTTATGATGCAATTATTATCTTTATGGTGCAAGTATTATCTCTATGATGCAAGTATTATCTCTATGATGCAAGTATTATTGTTATGATGCAAGTATTAAATTTATGATGCGAGTATTATCTGTATGGTGCAGGTATTATCTTTAAGATGCAAGTTTTATCTATTTGATGCAAGCATTATCTTTATGATGCAAGTATTATCTTCATGATGCAAGTACTATCATTATAATGCAAGTATTATCTTTATGATGCATGTATTATCTTTATGATGCACGTATTACCTTTATGATGCAAGTATTATATTTATGATGCTATTATTATTTGTATGATGCAAGTATTATCTCTATGATGCAAGTATTATCTTCATGATGCATGTATTATCTTTATGATGCAGGTATTATCAGTATGATGCAAGTATTACTTTTGTGATGCGAGCAATATCTTTATTATGCAAGTATTATCATTATGATGCAAGTATGATCTATACGATGCAAGTATTATCTTTATAATGCATGTATTATCTATATGATGCAAGTATTATCTATATGATGCAAGTATTATCTTTATGATGCAAGTATTATCTTTATAATTCAAGTATTATCTTTATGATGCAAGTATTATCTTTATGATGCAAGTGTTATCTTCATGATGCAAGTATTACCTTTTTGATGAAAGTAGTATCTTAATGATGCAAGTATTATCATTATGGTGCAGGTATTTTCTTGATATCAAGTACCATCTTTATGATGCAAGTATTATCTCTATGATGCAAGTATTATCTTTATGATGCAAGTATTTTCGTTATGACGCAAGTAATATCTTTATGACGAGTCCTGGAAAATCTTTTTCCAGGACTCGGTCTTGGCGTTATTCCCACCTGTTCCGAACGTCTGCCTTCATTTCTAATCGCCTAATTTTCAATTATCTTTCTTTCCTGCTGATCCTTTCCTGCTCGTGCATATGCAAGCCGTTTGTCTCCCTAAAAGCCATGGTCACGCTTTGTATTGGAGGGAGCCTAATTTAAAATGATGTTTGTTAATAAAACATTTGACACGAAAATTATGAAATTTTAATTCAGACATTTCATAACATTTTGAAGCATAATCAAACCTTGTTCGTTAGGTATTTCACATATATCAATATAGAATACCAGAGACACGGGGAGGTGTAAATATCCGATTGTTCACTGTAGAATTGCAATCAGTCACGTTTGAGCTCCCAGAAGTGATCCTTGAACCCACATAAACACTCAATTGAAATTGAACTTCAAAATCATTATCTGAAGAGTTATTTGAAGAGTCTGAGGGTTGACCTGATGAGTTACCGTTTGAATGAGAACCTTTTCAAAAATATTAATTTAAACGAATGAAAAAGTTTTCATACGACATTCGGCACCATTTGTTTATTTTTACATCGTCAAAAAGATATCAGATTTCGGAAGGAAATGAATACTTGTCCAGAAATTCTAGTCCGGCTTAAACGCACAACCAGAAGAAGAAACAAGCTCTCCACAACCGTTGGTCATTGAACGTAATTATTTTTTCTTCAACTGACCTGTATAGTTTGAAGTTGCTTTCCTTCAAATTTACTACAGATCTCATTTGCTGCTTTATTAGTGTAATTTCAATTAGTACGAATGTAAAAACATTGAATTCAGAAAGATTGTTTTCTTCATGTCAACAAAGTTCTCATTATGACATATCTGGGAAGAGGGCAATTGTTAGGACAGAAATTTGTATCATGTAAATAAATGAATAAACAGCATAGGAGAATTTGACTTCATGCAAATGGATGAAAAAAATCATTAGGGGAAGTGGAACCTCCCGCAACTTGACAAGTGTTAATTCAGTTCAGTGTTGGGTTATGTGCGAGCGACCTGGGTGAGTGCTCTCCGACCCACTGAAACCTCTCCACATCTACTCGACCAACTGATAGGATGGCGAATGGGTTACCTCTCTGTACGATTACCATACTTCTTCTCATTCCTTGCAGTCAGTTCGCCATACACCTCCGTCTCCCATGGTTGTGGGCTCAAATTGGAACTGTCGCATCGATGCGATATACCTACGCGTCTCTGCCTCTGTCTGTAGCGGAGATACCAGCTGCAATAGCAGAAACTATCAAATTGGTCTACGTACACGTGTCCATACGAGTACCGTCCCAGCATAAACTCTTCCCATTTTGGAAGGAAAAACTGTGATCCCACCGGCTATTTGGTATCACCCCTATCCAAACTAAAGAGGTTCCAGCGTCGATGGAAGGCCTGATCTCTGCAAAGAACACCTGTTGATGTCTTTCAGTTACGAGTGTCTGGGAAAACAGCCGATACTGTGTGTACATGAGAGCCCATAGTATCCTAACTCGTCCCTTCTTCGACGATATCGATGTGAGCTGTTGACAGTCTTCAGATCATACACTCAGAGCAACGGTAATTCTTACGTCTCTGAATCAAGTTGAGTCCTCAAATCTGGGCAGGAATTGCACGTTGCCAGAGGCCACTTTCTTTTCCTAAGCAGTCAGGAAGCATGCTCTCAACTCTGATTCGCAATAACAGGTAAATAAAAATGTTAATGACCTCCCAATTTGGTAATCAAACAATGTGATTGCCAAATTGGGAGGTCAAGACGATATGTGCGTATCTAAGAAGAATAGTGCTAAATAAAATTCAATGCGATACAAATAGTTTAGGTGACTCTTTCATTCAAAGATTTAGTGACATACAATGTTGATTACTATTCCACAACCTTTGCATGGCATCCACATCATGAGTAGTTGGGGAGCTCAGCGTTCGCACTAAAATTATTCCCGCACACGCGCACTATCGCCACTTCACTTCACCTCACTGTCATAGCCGGACACTGTCATAACCGCTAAAAAACTTCCATCCCACGTGCTTTCTACCTAACGATAATTCAGCCCACATGCATTTTCCACCACTTCAAAATCTGCCACTGTCATATCTGCCACTGTCATTTCACCGCAACAGGCGTACCAACCTAACAGTTATCACTTTAATGAAACTTCAATAAAATAAAAATAAAAAACGCCATTTCGTACCCTACAAAAATACGTATGTTTGCCCCGCGGGTTAGAAATACGTACCATTGCCCCGCGGGTTAGAAACACGTACCCTAGGTTAGGTTAGGTTGGGCAGGAAAAGTTTCATTAAAGTGATAACCGGTATAATGGTACGACTGGTGGCTGATTCTGACGTGGGCTGGAACAGATTTTCGCCAGATTGTCACTGGCAGATATGACAGTGGCTGGTGTGACTGAGGAACGCTATGGATGTTCGCTGTTAAAAAATGGTCCGTAGGTAGGTAGTCGGAACAACTTGGGGCTGATAAGGCAGTTGGCGGAGATGATAGGGGTTGATCTGACGTTAGCTATAAAATAATTTAGCGCCAGGGATAGCAACCCAGTAGTAGGAACACCCAAGTACTTGTCCCTCTTTACCCCTATCCTCGCTATCTCATTTTTTTGCCTTTCACATGAAAATTTATGTACATACCATAATAAGTATGTCATTTTTGGTTTTGAAGATGAATTAGAACCTCATGTAGCCACCAGAGGAGAAAAAGATGCCCACTGTATCAGAGAATTCTACATTACAGCACATCGAGCATAATATCAGAAAGAGATGAAATCCCTAGTCTACACTTTAGACATCATTTTAAAGGATGAATTGCAAATGACTGGTGTCCTTCAGACACAAGGTAGTACAAGCTAGTACACACCTCCTAATGAAATAAATACAAATACATAATTTGCCATTGCTAATAGGGATAGACTGCATCAAGTCCACCTACTAAAACCTCAAGAGAATCCCTTTGAGCCCATAAGCAGGCTGGTCGATGAGTCAATGGTTGTAAAGCTCGCGACGAAAATCTTCAGTCTCTAAAGTAATTATTCAGGGAAGTTTTCTACGGAATGGGTTTTGGCTGGAATGTTGTTACAACAGGGTGGAAGGTTATTTCGACGGGAAAGTTTACGATTGAATAATTACACTTCGGCGCTTTTTCAAATTTTTTGATTAGAGCCGGAAGTGTTTATCATTAATTTTTTCTAACAGCAAGTGTTTTTGTTGGAATTGTTTCCCTCGATAATTATATGGTGGAAATAAACTTAGCTGGGAACTTCTCCCAAATCATTTGGCACCGAAATGTGTGTCAACGAATAGTTTGGAACGAAAAGGGTTCGGGACGGAAAAATCTACGATGGAAATTTATTTTCCCTATAGCTGCCATTTCGCGACCGCCGTTCGGACGGTCCCACGAAGACCAGGAGGTTTATATTAATCTCAACTAGGTGGGCTGTTCTCTGACGAAAACTTAATCTACTGAGGCTCGGCTTCTGACATGAATAACAATTTTCGTCCTAGACGTCTCCACCATTAACACTTTTGGTACAAATTAAATTCTATTCGCAATGGATTCTAGGCAAGAAACATTCCAGACGATGAACGATTCGATCTTATGCCCTACCAGCAAACGAAAAATTTGTTGTCAAAGTTTTCTGTCCTGAATAATTCGATGCTGTTAACTTTCGACGCTGAACACTTTCCCGACGTTTACCTTTCGAAATAAACACGTTTCATGCAAAATGTTAACACTTTCGAGCGAAACCCTTCCCAACGAAAATAGATCCGTGGATTATTTTCCCTCGTAAACAGTTTCTGGAAAAAATAATTTCAGCCTCAAAACCCCAACCAGGTCGACAAATTGGTCCTTAGCATAAATATAAATGAGTTAAATAAATGAAATTAAAATGCAACGCATAATCCAAAAAAGTCCAACGCACAGGCGAATAGGAAAGATTTTTTTCGTTAGAGCATCGACTCAACAGTGCTGGAGCTCTAACACCATTCGACAATGCTATTGCGATTAGAATCGATGAATATTGTATTGCAGGGTTTACAAATGAAGTTACGAACAATATCACAGGAGTTAAATTGTATGAAGAACTGCACATTTGAATAATTTACATTTTCTTGTTTACATGTAGTACAGGAGCAACTCGGCAAGTTAAACAACAACGGAACCAGATGATATGCACATAATAATGGTAAGGATGCCCTCCCATAACATTAGTAATCCACTGGCTGAGATATTTAACCGATCTATGAAAACAGGAAGCTTTTCAATTGATAGAAAGAGAGCAATTATCACTGTCATTTTCAGGTTGGAAAGCAGATAAACATCGATAACTCTAAATATCTAAACGAAATTACTCAAACCAGCCTCGAAAGACGCATTGATAGAAATTACAATGGAAAACTAAGATTAACTGATAAAATAATCAGTTGAAACACTTCAGAACATCAGTGGCTGAAACTTCTTTCCAATCTAGATACCAACAATCTCGAGGGGTCCAGCACATGATGTGGTGAATAGAAACAACACCAATTCCTTCATAAGCCGGCTGGACAAACACTGGAAGACTAATTCAGCGCCCTACTAAGTTGAAACAGTGCAAACACAGCAGCCACAGAATAAGACAGCCTCTGTTGAAGCCCTGCATAGTATAGCAGCGCTATACAACGCCAATTTGATAGCTCAAATTGACTTGGCTAACAGTACTGCAAACTTGAAGTATTTCTAGAATGGATTTTTCGAGAAAACGCAGATGACTTACTATTCACTATTATACTTTAGTGTACCGTACAATAACACTCAAAATCTTAATTATTATTCCTCGTCAGATAAGAGGCAAGAAGTTCAAAATGCGTCCCTCATGACTGGCTCATCCCAGTAGACAGAAAAAGCACCGACATGAAGAACTGCAATCGGCTGCTGGATCAGTGACAGGGCATTGTTAGCTGTGACAAAGCAAGCATGGCGACGCCACTCCCGCTTTTCCTTTATTTTATTGATAGTAAAGATATTTGTTTTGATAGGCATTTTACTATTATCAATACGTAGGGTGATACAAATTGATGACAAACATTGATTCGGGGAGTCTTCAGTAATGGCCGGATATATTTTCGGATATTTAGAACGAAAATGAACTATTATTTATTCACATAAGATCTTACTGACATAACGAGGGTCATTTGGAAAAAGATGTAAAGAATTAAATAATTATTATGGAATAATAATAAAATCTTTGTATCTCATTCTATATTATGCCAATCAAAGAGCCCAGATTAGTGTCGTTGTAGAGAATGTAGACTCCAAGCTCTCGCGCTAAATTGTTCAATTTCCTGGAACAAGGAAGATGGAACGTCTGAACACCCACGTGGAACTTCTGCTTTCCAAAATAACTGATCATGGCTTCAACACGAAGAATCATATTGGGAATATCTAATTCCGTATAAGGGTGGTGAAAAATTTCGCGAACACATTATTCAACTTCATGACATGCTTCCTTTGTTCCGTCAAGTTGTGATTCGTAAGATAACAACCTGAAAGATGACCACGCAGCACAATTTCAAACATTCCCCGATGGGTTCTGAAGGATCCTGTCGCGTAGCCCTGTCCCATTCACTAGGAGGTATAAAAGGAGCGGGCCAAGATACTGGGTTGTATCTCCTCATAAAGTCTGTCGCTCTCGATCGAGCAAAATGAGGACTGGGACGCCCCTTGAATAAATTCGCATCAGTAATTGAGGGCCCTGAAGAGAGAATGGGAATGACCATAGTGAGCGGTTACAAATGAGAGCGTATTTGATTGTTTATCCAAGAGATTCCACGCCCCTTACTGGAAAACTAACATCAAGAAAGATTACCAATTTTATAATATAGTGAACAGTAAATATGTCTGGTTATTTACCGCCACCGGGAGCAGTTGAATGCACCCTGTTTCTAATTGAGCTGAAAATACCACGTAGGACGAGTACTTGCTTGCCCGTTCTAATAATTTGAGTTTGGATGGTCATTGCAATAGCAAGACAATTTTTGCTCGTCAAGTTCTACAGGGATTCCATCAACCAAATTACCAGTTTTTTGTCGCATTTGAAAAACATGAGAGGAGAAGCTACGGCAGTATTGGAAAATACAGGTAATGAGAGCCTGGAAATAGGTCAATTTGTGGTCCGTGCGAGCAGTCGATACATGGTACTTATTTACTGTGTTCGTGCGATATTGTGTATGGATAATAGCGAGGGCCGACGTCCTATGCGGTGACATTTTTTTTAATGGCTACAATTCACCGTGGTTGGTATCTGCATAATCTTTTATAATTTTTTTTTTGCATTATATAACAAACGTTCATCTATCACGCTATATAAAATAATCAACCACTTCTACTGAGTTACATTCGATGGCAAATTTAAAGTAAATATAGCTTTGGTTTTTCAAGAACAGAAGGCTGCTGAAACGTTACCCCCACACGGTTATTAGGCATTGTGAGCAATCAGTATATTTACATGAACAACACGAAATTATCCGTCAGGTAGAATGGTGGTAATTCAAAGAGTGTACTCTAACGATTTTTTTATCCCAGTATTTTTGCTAAAGAGCTTTTCTCATCTTTGTGATGGTAACAATGTGCTGATTATAATGCAGAGAGTAATAAAGTTTCTCCCTTGGGATGAGTGCAGCTCGTCGCGCTTAGATGAACTACTAGGGAAGTGAATACATCGCATTTATTTGGATTCGATCATACCTATCATAAGATGTTGGGTATTTATTTATGCATCGACATTCAGAGTTCCTTCCTGATTGTTTGCTCATACGTATACACGAGTACGTACAAACTGACTGCTGGGAAGTCAGAACCAAGACATCCCAATCGCCACACTTGCGCACTTGTGGTGCGTCCACACACATCAGCTGCTGTAAGCGTACTACGATCTACATTATTATAACTCAATGTTTTCGTGCTTGTTAAAAGTGCATTTTTTTTGGACAATATAACTCGTATTAAACTATGTAGAAGTTTGGTAAAACAGGATTTATCATATGATACTCTCAAATTACCCTCTCTTTTAAAAACTGTAGAGTGGCGAGACATGGCAAGTCGTCGCATTTGTGTGTTAATCTACTGGCGACATGACAGTTAGTGTCAAGTCGTCATTGGTATTTGGAATACGTGAAAAAAGGTATACATTATTCTACGTATTGGTAACCGTTGCGAAGAACAGTGCATTAATGAAATAATGATGATCAAAGTGAAATCTGGGACAGGCACTGAGTAACACGCCATTCTTTTTATCCGAGCTAAGGAAAGTGGACGTTCTTTTAGCCAACACAACATGTGTCAGATCAAATTCGACCTTCACATGTGCCTCATTCTATTATGCATCGAGAGAGTAACTTCATGATATGTTGAACGCAAAATTATGACCCAATAACCTAGCAGTGACTGTATACTAATGACCTCAACAGCTTCCCATGAAACCAAAAACAAAATGTCACAAACGAAAATACCATGTAACTCTCAGTCGTATTTTGTTTGATTTTAAAGATTTTTTCGAGTTCGCAAGTTTACGGATGAATTGGAAGTAGTTTATCATTCGTTGATATTACGTGGAATATCCTCAACAATTCATTTCTTGTATCAACTATTATGAATTATGTCCACACTCACTTCTGTTTCGTATGTAGAAGACCAATCTAAAAGATCTTGTATATTATGCTCCCGATGAATAAAAATTTATGACCGTCAATTCGCCCAATGAAATAATAGCGTGGCTGTGTTTTGTAAGGTTCTTTGAAAGTTCTACAATTCTCTCCATCATATTGCACATCATTAAAATTGTTGAAATGATATTTTACGGCAGTAAGGCGCTCTGTAAAATAAAAAATGGCAGTACATCCCCCAAATTGCACGAACTTTTTCTCATTATTTGAGGTTTTCAAATAGACTCTGTTAATTAATCCGGCAACAACAGCATATTTTGGGAGTCATTAGCAAAGTTTTAACTTGATACGGACAGGACAAAAATGTTCTTAACATGGCGCAGAGAGGGTTGGAAGGAATGATTCAATTCATGGACGGCAAGGCAAGCAATGTTAACGATTATATCTATACTTGGTAATAATGCTATTTAATATCTATTCCTGTATTTAGTACAGATATTAAAGAGCCTATATATGTATGAATACTTTTTAACTCTATTTGACCCCATTCTTCGTTTTCTCATACATGTAAATGACTCAAACACACTAGATAAAAGTCAAACGAATATTTGAGTAAACTCATTTTATTTATGATCTCAAAATTTTGTTAATGACAAACTCTCCTATATTTTTTTTTTCTCAGCTTCCTTCCTTCTCCATCAATTCAACGGAAGTAGTGTTATGTGTGTTCATAAAATAAGGGTTATGTGACGACTAGGGCACCGAATACACTCACGTCTGGTTAACTTTAATTCATACTGCATGGGGCTTCTAACAAAGGAACCAGCCGCTTCTACTATTGGACTTAAAGGACAACCCAAGCCCGGGTCCCAGAGCGGAATGGTTGCTATCATTCATTCATGGAGAACAGCAGGCCGGGCTGGGTCGATATGTTCCCACAACACATTAACTTCAAGTTCATCATGGTATTGGGTGACCCATGTTACTCATGATTATGAAGTCTGGTCCAGACAAACACCCGTTTCTCCCATCGTCCCGTACTCTGCTCCTCCCCTCATCATCTGTCGGCCTTGCTGTCGTCCAGTCTTTGCCGCTTCCTCTCCTTTCCGTAACCTCGCTGTCGTGCCGTCATCGGCACCTCCTCCTTTCAGCATTGCTCACTCTCGCTGCTGGCTCGCCATCGCCTCCTCAGGCAGGATGACAACGATCGTCCTTGTAGTCTTCTAGTCCTCGGTGGCTCCTTTTCACATCGGTCACTCACGACACCCCCTTAACCACACCAGTCGCCTATCAGCTTCTCACCTCATATGTTGCCTTTGCTGTCATCCTGAACTCGCCTCCTTCTCACTTCTTTAGTCGGCCTCACTGTCGTCCCGTAATAGCCTCCTCCAATGCTGACCAATCACCCTCGATGTTGTCCTGCTATCTCCTTCTACCCTCCTCATCGGTTATCATTTGCCTCCTCTCCTCCTCATCGGTCGGTCTGACTGTCCTCCCGCTATCGCATCTGCCTCTCCTCATCGATCATTTTGCTCTCACTTCGCTTCCGCCTCCTCCCCTTCTCATCGGTCACCTTCGATGTCGTTCCTACAACGCCTACTCCTTTTCTCTTTGCTCGTTCTTGCTGCCGCCCCGCTATCGCCTCGTCACATCTTCATCTGTCACTCTTGTTATTTTCTTGCACTCGCTCTTTCTCTTTTCATTAGTCACCCTTGCTATCATCCTGCCCTCGCTTTTTCCTGTTCTCAACAGTCGACCTCATTATCGTCCCACCATCTTTCCTCATCGGTCGCTCTCGCTGTCGCCTGTCGTCGCCTTCGTCTATACTCATCGTTCGCTCTCGCTGTCGTCTCGTCATAACCTCCGCAGCTCCGTACCAATTGTTATCGCCTATTCCTCGCCAACATCAGTCGCATTGCTGTCGACTCACTATCACCTCTTCCTCTCCTCATCATTCACCCTCACCTCAACCTCACACTTTGAATTGTCCTCGCTATCGTCCAGACATTATTGCCTCCTCTCCTCCTCATCGCTCGCCCTCGTCTTCTTCAATCTTCATCGGTCTTCCTTGCTGTCGTACCGGCAATGGTTCCTTCTCTTGTCATCGGTTGCGTCTTTAGCTCCTTTTTGGCGACCGTTGACACATCCTCTTCTCATGGATCGCCATCGTTGTGGTCCCTCTTTCGGCTCCTCCCGCTTCATCGGTCGCCCTCACTGTCATGGCGCCGACAGTTGCAGCAGATTGCCTGTCACAGCCGACTAGTGATGCGACGGTCATCACTAGGATTATAAGATTCGCATTAGTTCTGTTGATGCAACGCCCGTCACTAGGATTATAAGATTCGCGGTAGTTCTGTTGATGCGACGGTCGTCACTAGGATTATAAGATTCGCGGTAGTTCTGTTGATGCGACGCCCGTCACTAGGATTACAAGATTTGCGGTAGTTCTGTTGATGCGACGCCCGTCACTAGGATTATGAGATTCGCGGTAGTTCTGTTGATGCGACTCCTGTCACTAGGATTATAAGATTCGCGGTAGTTCTGTTGATGCGACGCCCGTCACTAGGATTATAAGATTAGCGGTAATTCTGTTGATGAGACGCCCGTCACTAGGATTATAAGATTCGCGGTAGTTCTGTTGATGCGACGCCCGTCACTAGGATTATAAGATTTGCGGTAGTTCTGTTGATGCGACGCCCGTCACTAGGATTATGAGATTCGCGGTAGTTCTGTTGATGCGACTCCTGTCACTAGGATTATGAGATTCGCGGTAGTTCTGTTGATGCGATGCCTGTCACTAGGATTATGAGATTCGCGGTAGTTCTGTTGATGCGACGCCGGTCACTAGGATTATGAGATTCGCGGTAGTGCTGTTGATGCGACGCCCGTCACCAGGATTATGAAATTCACGGTAGTTCTGTTGATGCGACGCCCGTCACTAGGATTATGAGATTCGCGGTAGTTCTGTTAATGCGACGGCCGTCACAAGGATTATAAGATTCGCGGTAATTCTGTTAATGTGATGTGTGGCGACTACATTTGGTGGCGAGTCCAGATGATATTTTTCCCCATTCTGCAAATGGGAAGAACGTTGGTGAGAACCATGTGCTGACATTACAGATGATGACATCTACAGGCCGCGGACCTGCATACGATGCTGCCAGAGGTGCGTAATGTAAACGATATCGCTCGGCCATGTCATGAGGAAACCCACCCAAATGAGTTTTAATTTCATAATATGAATTATTTTTGTATGTTTTAAAGTGTGAGGAGCACTGTGTATGAAACTTTCGAATAACTCTTATACGGCATTGGAACGTCATAATTTGAAGTATTTTTGTATGTTTTAAAGTGTGAGGAGCACTGTGTATGAAACTTTCGAATAACTCTTATACGGCATTGGAACGTCATAATTTGAAGTATTTTTGTATGTTTTAAAGTGTGAGGAGCACTGTGTATGAAACTTTCGAATAACTCTTATACGGCATTGGAACGTCATAATTTGAAGTATTTTTGTATGTTTTAAAGTGTGAGGAGCACTGTGTATGAAACTTTCGAATAACTCTTATACGGCATTGGAACGTCATAATTTGAAGTATTTTTGTATGTTTTAAAGTGTGAGGAGCACTGTGTATGAAACTTTCGAATAACTCTTATACGGCATTGGAACGTCATAATTTGAAGTATTTTTGTATGTTTTAAAGTGTGAGGAGCACTGTGTATGAAACTTTCGAATAACTCTTATACGGCATTGGAACGTCATAATTTGAAGTATTTTTGTATGTTTTAAAGTGTGAGGAGCACTGTGTATGAAACTTTCGAATAACTCTTATACGGCATTGGAACGTCATAATTTGAAGTATTTTTGTATGTTTTAAAGTGTGAGGAGCACTGTGTATGAAACTTTCGAATAACTCTTATTCGGCATTGGAACGTTGACCAATATTTTTTTTTGCGCTGTTCCATACGCCACTCCTGAATAATGGATAGTCACATGACTGATGCACGTGTGCAGACCTTCTGTCGTAACTTTTCTGGACTAAATTCAAGGCAACATGAAAATGAAGCTCGATTGTCCTCGTCGAACTCTAGCCCTAGAACATGAAAATTTTCCCATATCAAGTGGAGACTTATCTTCACTAGCCGTGAAGAAAAATTAATAAAACCTGCAGATTTCGAGGTGATTGTCGAATTGACAGTGGAAATGCACATGAAGGCTGCTGAGATTATGGGATTCGTGTAGGAAATAAAGTCGGAAATAAGATTTTTCATACCACATCCTCATCAAGTTAATATAAATAATACAATAGATCATCACCGGAACAAAATAGATTAGGCAAAAATTACTTCCAGTATAATTGGTGCCTGTATGTTGCAAAGGATTGTATGTATAAAAAAATGAAATAAAGCAAATGAATACGTTTAGTTGATGCAAATATAACCGCTCTGAAAGGGTACACGCTTCGAATAAGACAGGTCTTAATGTGTTACCATCTGTCAACTCTCTCAGTATTCAGCTATTTCTAAAGATGTAATATATATTTGGACTGCATTCATTAATTATCCGTAGATACGCCTCGCTCTCGATTTTTTCAATCTATCGAACGATTCCGTGCAACGCGTTGCTCCCGAAAACAATGTTGAGTAAATTGGACGTATCCAGGTTAAGCGGGAATATGGCGAGCTGTTATACAAAGTAGTTTTGATAATACGATAGAATGCAAGAAGAAAAACTCATTCAGCAAGGTGAAATCGGGGAAAGAAATTTGCCTAAAGATCATTTGAAAAAGTCAAATAATTAGGATTATGAAACTGCGAGAGATACAGAGCGTGGAAAACAGAGATGTTCGGGGCCACTTCCACTGTGAACTATACAAAATTTGATTTAAAGTGACTGTTTTTTTATACAGCTGACCATTTTTTCACCACCTGGCCATCTGACCACAATCCAGCTATGCACTTAACTATTTGTAAACCATTACAATTTGTTTCGCTTGAGCCTAAAGGCTATTGGTCACCAATCTGCACGAATCATATATTTTGAATGCAATTTCAAAAATTTCTGCCTCCAGAAACAGTAGTTGATTGGCAGAACAGTCATGATTAAAAATTTAATATATGTTCTTGACATTCAGCGTGTTCTGGCTGTAAAGTAATTCAATGGTAACCACTTGTAGGAATAAGGATTGGGCAAATATTTATCGTAGAAGTTAAAAGATGAACGATGAACCTATAAAGTTTTCTTCTGAATGGTTCAGCAAGTGTATTCTGTTGTATTTCAAATAAAACTATTCGCTGTGCATGAGAGAAGCAAATGAATAGCCGCCGCAAAAATGCGATTCCTGAATCCGTGGAACGGGGATACCCGCTAGCGGTATAAATCCCATCATCCCTCTGTTCCGAACACCGAGCGGACAGGACGTCAATGGACCAATATGCGCGATTACCTCCGTTAACACAGTTTGTTGAACGTTCATAGTGGTGAAGTGAATTTTCAACTTTTATTTCATTGTGTAAGGAAGTGTCTGGCAATATTTCAAAAAAAATTTAATAGTAAACTTTCTTACCTGCTGGATAATAATTTTCCAATCTACAATATGCGAAAGCAATGCATGGGATAATGTAAAACAAGAAGACCAATCCTCTCTGCAAATAATAATAATGATTGGAACAGACTGACGATAATCTGTTTATGTCGTGATTGTCTCCTACGCGCGCCATTATCGTCGTACACTGACGAACTTGTCATGGTGATACTCACGCTGTTCTGCCATACACTGTTGGCCCCAATCCTCGTTGTAACATTTAAGGGTTGATATTCTTTCAACTCTTGCTACAGAGTCAACTCCATTCACCTCAGTCCATACGACCTGTGGATGCTTATTCCTGCTGCGTCTATTCAGAAGCTCCTCTTCTTGCAATTGTTTCAGTTGAATAGGCCAACCAACATTAGCTGAACGATTCTATAACAACGTTGAAGATTCACCGTTCAATTGTTTAACTTCTATAATGAGTATTTAACCAATTAATATTTTTGGAAGATGCAGACTAGTGTAATAAATTTTACAACCAGAGCATGCTGACCTTCGCGAACAGATATTCAATTACTACTATGACTGTTCTGCTTATTAACTCCAGGATCTTTTCGCTGAAAAATCATAATTGCATTCGAAATAGTGCGGAGTAAGATTAGTAGTGCAGATTGGCGACCATTAGCCTTTAGGTTAGACCGAAACAAAGTTGAATAGTCTCCAAATTTCAAATTTCATGACTCGATCATGATGAGATGGTCAGATGTTCATCAGGTCAGATTGAAAACTGTTTATGAGAAGATTCAAATAACACCAAAAATATTGTATGTTTTAACTAACGCATATCTTTATATAAATGACAATTTCAAATCCATATTACAACAAAAAATATCAGTAATATACATTTTGGGAGACATAATGAAACACGAATAGAGGTGAATGAGGTACAACCGATTCTCCTTTCTCGAGAAACCGAGAAACGAGGATGTTGACGAACAAATGGTTTTTTCTACTTTTCGTTTCAATAGCGCTATCGCTACGACGTATCACCGTTAGTATGCGTGCAAAAAAGGAACCGAGGGATTCATTCGCTAAACTTTGACTAGTCTAAAGCTGGCTCTCAATTCTCATCGATCCCCCTCACACACTTTAAATCACGGATTCATAGTATTTCCGTAAATTTGGTCCCTCTTTTTCCCATTATCATAGTTTTTTGATCCTCTCGTGCCCAGAAACACAGTCCTAGGTGGGCATAGTTCACATGCATTGAATCAGCTTCAAGAATAGTAATCGAATGAACAATTTCAAAAGCAGCGCTTTAGACGCGAAGCCTTTAAACATTCTCTAGAACTGGAATCTTCCCTGCGGATAAGACGTTGAATGGGTCCTTGGCCCACGGTACGGGGCTCTACAAGCCATTCAGATAAATGGATGATATTTGGCCTTTGTTGCCCAGATTGGATGAAATGTGTAAAGTGTTTCGGCACGTGGGACAAATTTGACTGTTATCATGCGCACAAATAATGACAAAGAAAAAATTAGGATCCGTGAAACTCATTGCATATCTTCACGAGATAAAAAATATTGTTTTAATATACAAAACGAGGTGGTTGACCCAAAAAGTCAGCCTAAATAAAATATATATAGGTTTCTTGATTTATAAGCTTTCATATTTTATGTCTGTCGGAAGGAGTTTCAGGCATCACGAATTTGTTTTAAAACCTTGTTTACCCCACAAAGCTTTACTTTCAATTCACCTTCTTTTGCTAATTGCAATGTTTCGTTTTCATGAATGTATGAACAGCTAACTGAACGGCTACCTTCTCTGCACCAACAGAGTGAATTGAAATTAAATGCATGTGGCCGGCTGGCAACTATTATGTCACAGTCGTTGTTAACATAAACGTATTTTCATCTTCGGAGACATAATCGATGAAGATACGCTGCTCACAAACATTATTACGTGTGTTGATGCACCCGAGAAAGATCAATCTGTGCATGATGGGTTGAAGACTATTCAGTCTGAGTACCCACCCTCCCAGTCATAAAAGTCTTGTTCAGTATTATCTCCTTGAATTCTTGAGCCGTCTTCCCTCAGCTATATTATCCATCCTGCACTTGACCTGTTGAGTGTTCTTTGAAAAGTGGCTGCTTTTTCTGAGGGTTCGGAAGGGTTTTGTGAAGAGGGGAAGGACACTGATTGAATTTAGTTAACATTCTTAACAACGAAAAAGTTGTGGAAAGTGTTGGCGTAAATCATATTTCGTTGTTACCGTCATATACTGAATGAGATCATAACATTAATATTTCCGTCGTCATTCAATCTGCAAAAGAATGATTGATGAAATGCTGCGACTTGCGGATGCAATTAGTTAATCATCTTACAATGTGATTGTTTCCATTTAACCCGATCATTTCTTCCATATTTCCCACCAATCAGCCGATTGTAGCTCTGTATGCAGGGATAGTGGAATAAATGGGGGTTTCGAAATGAATAAATATACAATCATTTAAAATAGATGAATAATGCATACATAGTTTGTTGTTGGTAAATCATTCCATTTTGATTATATATAATATTATATTCATTTACTTACGATTTACCTCGTTTTTAGGTCTGAGAAAGAAAAACGTTATCCCAAGACTGGAACCAACTCTATAACTTATGGTAATATGATAATATAGTGGGAGAAATTAATAGCAGTATCTGTCACAAATAAACTATTATCTGTTGTGACTAAGAAAAGCACAAGCGTTTTGTAGTTCACAGAGTCATTTCTCATAAAAAAAAAACATAACAAGCCTCTGACGCTCCTCCCCCTAACGTAGATTTCTGTCATCCCTCTGTTCTTTACAGTAACGCATTTAGAGATACGCTTCTCGCCTTTGTAGTTATCATGGAAAACCGGTTCATTCTTTTGTGAGATCATTTTAGGACTTGGTTTCCGCATTTCTTATCATTTCTTCAAGACATTTCGAAAGCATTTGTACTGAGCTAACCTTTTCGCAAGATGACATGCAACAACTCTCCAAGTTTTTCACAGACCTATTGAACCATGGCCTCCTTCCCTTACCCTCCTGCCCGGACCTGCTCAGCTGGTAGACCTAGCACCAGCTTGTGGTGCCAGTGAGCCAAGCGCTGAATTAATCAAATCTCAAGACAAACTCTTCCAAAGTTTCTAACTTTCGTGAATTTGGAGCAGTTTCTGGGATGGCCGAGCAAAATGTCCTCCTATATTTCGAGGTTCAGCTTGATGGGCTGGTGGCCAGGCCGGTTACTGGATGGGAAGGGAAGAGGGAATCGTGCAGAGCCTCGTCTTACCAGGAACTAATGAATGAGGAGAGCGGAGCACGACTTCCGTCCACGTGGGTTGCACGGAGCACGGCTTTCGTTCATAGGTTGGACGGAGCTCGACTTCCGTTCACAAAGATTGGACGGAGCACGAATTCCGTCCACGTAGGTCCAGCTTGGACGGAGAATAAGAAAGTTGAACATATGCCAGGAATGGTTGATACGACCTAATTAAAGAGTATATTTATAGAAACATAACTTATTCAATGATCATATAAACGAATATGTATAATTTTATACGTCATAGTTTATATGGTTCTGAGTATTTTGGTATTATACGCTATGTTTGATCACATATAAAACGTTGTGATATTTCTTGTCTGTAACAAAATCAACAAATCTAGTCTCTCAGTAATGTTCGCGAGCGAACAATGACCAGGAACATTCTCTAATATCGTATTACTTCGTCTACGAATGCGTTGAAACAAAAATTCGTGCTAAGATTTAACAGGGAAGAGCAAATATCAGCTATATCTCATCAGTCGCGTCGACTAATATTTTGAGAAAACTAAAATTTCAAAATTGCAGCAACAAGGACGCCAACTCTCAAAACTACGACAGAAGCAACTCCTCTTGTTAGTAAACAGATTGAGGAAAACCCTCCACATTCATTTGGACAAATTGCTAGAAAATTTCTCTTCAACAATTGTATTACTCATAAAAATCTTCTTTCACAATATGGTAAATAAAATTAAATGTTTGGTGCATTGCATATCCATATGGAAACCCCAATATCACTGTTCCCAATGAAGGCAAAGTTAGGTTATTCATATCCAAAATTTGGAAATGTCGTTATTGGAGGGGATCATCAGCCGAGTCGATTGTTTGCGGAGCACCTCACCAAAATGTCTCAGCCTCTGACCCCCATAGTACTAAACCCTGAAAATGGCAATCATAGATTCAAAATATGATTGGATAAATCAGCACGTGTCTGCACGGATTTTGCTGAAATGTAACAAAACATTTACACTATTTCGACTGAATCCGAAAAAAACTTTTAAGTGTGTTCGCAAATGGAAAGCAATACAACATTGAGTAGCCTGTATTAGAAGAATATATCTACAACTGATGTAGCTATTGAGTGGTTTGTGGTTTCCTTATCGTCTTCCAAGTTTGAACCGGTTTCGGTAGACGCGTAAAAGATCTGCCAACATCTATAACTCATAAATGACCATGGCTATTCCCACTTGACATAATAAAAAAGTTCAGATTAATTATCTCTTTGTACGTCGCTGTCTTTGAACTTCGGTGACATAATTGACACGGGCTGACATAATTGACACAATCTCAAAGCAGTGGCAAAGAACACAGATGCTAACAGGGTTGTAGCCAGGGAGCCATCCCCCTACATCCTGCCCCCTTGAGGTTATGGCAAATTAAGGAACACGAACTAAACGTCTGAAGTGAGGTCGTCTATGTTCATACAATAAATCTCCCCACACTAGTTGAAAACTTCTGGCTACACGCCTGAATAGATGGTAACACAAATGCAGAGTTATTTGAAATACAAGACTCATCGAAAAAAAATAACGTTCAATTAACCAACACAATCGCAGGAGTTTGATCACAGTCATCAATCAGTTCCTTCAAACGTTCATTATATTTCATTCACAAATTTTGAATGAGCGGTCACGGAATTATCGGGCTGTGCTCTATTTCACACGTGAATTGCGTGAAGAGGAACTCTGGTCCCTTCCATGTTACCGAGACTGCAATCTGCTAAATGCTTCACTTTGCAGCATTGCAAAAAAAGAAGTAGTGCGAGAGACGGAGATACGTCTTCAAAGAGACTTAACCTGAATAGAAACCCAAAATGTTGCTTAGGGCTGGATAAAATGCTTGACGGAGGGAGCCTTCAAAATAAATGCTAATGGCCTATTTTGAGCCGCTTTTTGCTGTGGCAAGGGGCTCATACTACAACTTGTAACTCCAGCTATCCAATCCGGAATGGTATATCAGGTTGAAATTTGGCACCGGATTCGAATTATGCTACACAATTATCTACTCATATAAAAAAAAGTAATAAGATTAATCACTGGTCAGAGTTATCTCACACATACGTGTCCCTTATTTCACAGAACCAATATTCTGAAGGTGTCAGATGTACACCTATATCTCTTAGCAATAGAAGCCTATACACCATATAACGGTTCAAATTTTAATTACGTCCAGCATAATTATGACACCAGAAGTCGCAATAAGCCTGTCCCTAGCTTTCTAGAGATTAACGACTACACAGCGATCCTTGCCATTTTCAGTTCCTAATGTTTGGAACAGTCAGATTTTTGATGTAAAGTAGAGTCCCACATGGAGTATGCTTACGTCTAGATGTAAAAAGTTTTTCATACATGAATATTCAGATAGTTAACTTTTTATACCTTCCTTTAACTTCGATATATTTTGAGAGCATAATTCTGTATTCCTAATGCAATTCACAGTGTTCTTCTGTTGCTAGTAATTCTACTTGATATTCTACGTTTTTGTAGGTGTTTGGTTTGCTTTTAGGATGTTAGTTTTGTGAAGATGGGTATATGCGTCAGTTTGAATGGGATGTTTGATGGCCAGAAAATCAAAATTTTATGCTTATATATTGGCTTGCAGGATGTTTATGAACTATGTAAACATTCTTCAATAACTGATCTTGATTTTGATGCGCCAAGGCCGTAGCAGAACTTTTACTTCTTTATCGAAGATAATGCTGCGAATCATGTTACATAGGAAGTTTTAATCCCTATCAAGGTTATAGCGTTAATTTCGTGTTGCCAGCTTTGACCGCGTTCAGAACGAGATTGCAATCATTACTCGTTAGAAAACGAGTAATCTTCATGGACCTAAAATAAAAAGATGGAAAAAATAATATAATGGCTTGACACAAGATGGCCCTTGTTTTAGGCATACATAGGATTAGCCGACATATTTCAGACTGCGGCCCAATGTGACGGAAAATCTCTCCCCAGAATATGACTGACTGCCATTACGTCCGCCTCAAGTGCTTTCAGGCCTGGCGTAACTCACGGGCCCCATCGCATTCACCTACATCACTGACGCTAACCGTTAAAACACTGACGCTTTCACTTTCAGCATTAACGCTTACGTTCACCACACTGACGCTTTCACTTACATCACTGATCCTAACGCTTACAACCCTGACGCTTACGTTCGCCACACTGACGTTTTCACTTCTGCACTGACTCTTACGCTCAAAACATTGACACTTTCACTTACAACACAGACGCTTTCCCTAACAACACTAACCCTTACGCTTACAACACTGTCGCATTCATTTACAACACTGACGCCTACGCTTACAACACTGACTCTTACTTTCGCCACACTGAAGCTTTCACTTACTGCACTGACTCTTACGCTCAAAACATTGATGCTTTCACTATCAACACTGACGCTTTTCCGTACAGCACTGACGTTTTAACTTACAGCACTGACGCATATGCTTACAACACTGAAAACAATAGTCTCCAATGAGATATAACACTCCTCCACTCAAAAGAGGGTGAGGCATGGATGCCATCACGCCAGTGCTTGGCTTCTTGAATGGGGTCTATAGTCACGGTTTGTGGGTGCATGTCTTAACTATAGTTATCGAGAAACAGAACACATCGAAAGATAATAAAATGTTCGTTCTGGCCATTGCCAACCATCCGAAAGCTGAAAAAAATTAGGTTTGCGTGGTAGACGTGCCACTGAGATTTTTCTATTTTAAACATTTAACAGCTACAATATAATTGTGTAACAGACGTTCAACAGTTCCAATCTCTGAGGCACTCAAACAATTTTGCAATGTCCGCAACAGCTCTGTTGTTCTAAAACCCTCATCCGTTCTGTCTTTCCGGGTGACAAATGGTAAAAATACCTCAGAGGTCTGTTCCAGCCATTCATCTTCTCTGTCTGGCTTAGTGTCCAGCCCCTGTTGACAATCCTTGGCCAGCTGGCAACAGCTTTCAGTGACCTGAGCCAACTGAATCAAACGGACGGAATTGGAGAGTGTGGGAGGTACTGGGATAATGCATTGAAACTAAAAATTTGCTCGCGGAAAACCGTTGTTTTTCAGAAGTTTCCGCGTTCATTGGTATTAACATTCACGTTCATTTGTTGGACTCTACTTCTGAATGCATTGATATAAGTTCTTTGTTACTCCTCACGTCTGATGACGACGAAATAAAAACATTGCCAATGCAACGTTTAATCAGGCATTATCTTATTCACTAAACAAATAGTTCATAAACACTTTAATTTACACAAATGTACAAATAGTTCATAAATACTTTAATATACACAAAGGTACAAATGGTTATTGTGTCATACTATTTAAGGCATACAAATGGTTATTGCGGCATACTATTTGCGGCATACAAATGGTTATTGCAGCATACTATTTGAACTGATCTGATTGAAAAAAAGCACTAACAACGTGACAAACAAAACACAAGTGTTCATTGCAGATACTCGTCCGAGGGGAGACAGCTAATAAAATCTATTCTGAAAATTGCAATAGTGGCATTAAAGAATCGAATCATAGATAATAAAATCGTTTGATTTTAAATATGCCGAAGTTAAAC
>SDVV010002301.1:0-23338 GCA_016164225.1 Gammarus roeselii | reverse complement strand
TGAAGAAAAAATACCCACTCACAAAATCACCAACACGAACTCCCGCACAAATACTCCAGCGTTATAATATTGTGAATCGTGAACAAGAAAGTAAGAGCCGGCTTGTCATGGGCAGAAAAACTGCTCAGATTATTGATTTCACACTGATTGTTCAAGGGGATAGAGCGGAGGGGGGGGGCATTGGTCCCTTGGGTCGCAAAAGAGCCCGATGAATCCCGGAGGGTGACCCATGTCCCCCGGGTCTTCCCGAGCTCCTCGAGTCCCCCGAGACCCCTCGCCTCAGCTCATCTCGGTTTGCCTCTAATCATTTCGGCCAGTTTCAGCTCGTCGCGACCAACTCGACTCGCCTCAACATGTTTCGACTGATCTCGACGCACCACGACCAGCCTCGACGCAACCCTCGCCCTCTGCGCCAGCAATCCGCGGACTGTAATGGTTAATTGTTCTACTCATGCATCTCACAACCATTTTTCTGTGTATGGGTTTTACAGCGCTGGGAGGGGGAAGCAGAGGTTCCAGGATTCAGAGGGGCTTCTAAAGGGTCCCACATTTTCTCAAAAGGGTCCTATAGGGTCTCAAGGGTGTCCCAAGGGGCCCCAGAAAGGTCCAAGTGGACCCCCCCAAATCCACCTGGTCTCCCAAGTCCCCCGGGTTCCCGAAACACTGGGTCCCCGAGTCCCGTGGGTCCCACGAAGATCTCCCCTCTCTGGGTCACCTTGTCTCAACCAACCTCGATGCATATAATAATAAAAAATCCAATATTTATCACCATGAAAAAAGGGCAGAGAAAAATAATAGAGCCCAAGCAAGAAGAAATGATAAAATACTAAAATAAAGTGTTAATGATCCACCCCAAACCTCCTAACGATGACTTGCCTCGTCACCGCCTCTCTTCCTCATACCGATGACTTGCCTGGTCACCGCCTCTCTCCTTCCTACCGATGACTTGCCTTGTCACCGCTACTCTTCATTCTACCGATGACTTGCCTTGTCACCGCCTCTCTTCCTTCAACCGATGACTTGCCTCGTCATCGCCTCTCTTCCTCCTAACGATGACTTGCCTCGTCATCGCCTCTCTTCCTCCTACCGATGACTTGCTTTGTCACCGCCACTCTTCCTCCTACCGATGACTTGCCTCGTCACCGCCACTCTTTTTCCTACCGATGACTTGCCTAGTCACCGCCACTTTTCCTCCTACTAATGACTTGCCTCGTCACCGCTACTCTTCCCCTTAACAATGTTGACTAAGGCTGGAGGAGCGTCACTTCCCCAAGAACGAAGAGTTTTCAACAACTCCTTCATTCTCCCTTGCAGAGGAAACCAAACTATGAGCACGCAATCAGTTTTCCCTCACCTGGCAACATATTACGCCCAATTTATATATCAGCAGAAGACATTTGTGCTCACAAGAGAGGATCAATTTTACTTGCATGATCAATTGCAGTTGTTAATTAACTGATTGCTTACATGACTGAATAGTAGACTCACGAGACTAAATGCCTTGACATCTGAATAAATTAGCTCATAAACAGCCCAAGTCCCATTGATCCGACGCCCTGGCTGCGAGTGTACGCGCTGTAAACACTTACATTGAGCCAGAAATTGAGTATTTGGGTCTGATAAAACCATTCTCTTGGAGTCGACAGATGGGCGCGTTGAATGGTAAATTAGGGCGAGATATACGGGTATATTAAAACTAATTTCACAGGTGATATTCTTATACTATAAGGACAATCAGAATGTACACGCTAAGGTAACAACTTACGATAGCACATAAAACATACAAAACACTTGCTAAGACAATATAAAGGAGAAAGTGCATTTTTTGTTTGGGAACGCCTATGTACAGCCCATCTGCATAATATCAAATTGAGGTACAATATAGAACAGCGACAATCAACATGAGGCTTACAAAGTAGAAAAGATTTTCCAAATACACACGAATGTCATTAAGTATACTATTGTAACTAAAGTATATACATATGATCGTGACTACAATGCTAGAAATCATTACGTGCTGCTTGTAACCTAAGAGTTCTTTGGTAAGCAATGTAGCCGACCCCCTTTTATCTAGACAAATAATTTCAACATTCTCCATATATGGTTTAAGAGGGAGGACCAAGATCTCCCTCTCAAGTATTATCTTGACACGAGAGACACGATCCTTCAACAAGATTGTGAACCCGGCACATCCCTGCCACCACCTGTTGAATCTATGTCAAAGCCACCGAAACTTGCATAAAATATGGGCAGCACAGAGCGAA
The DNA here is from genome assembly GCA_016164225.1 of Gammarus roeselii. NCBI lineage: Eukaryota > Metazoa > Arthropoda > Malacostraca > Amphipoda > Gammaridae > Gammarus > Gammarus roeselii. The sequence goes on along the minus strand of SDVV010002301.1, from coordinate 21,074 downwards.
TATGGTTCACATCACCCACTGGAGGTGATCGTGGAGAAGCTGGGGTTGCCCAGGGTGACAGGGTTCATCTGTTGCGGCTGAGGTGCGACTACATGGCCCTCCAGTCACATCAACAGAATGAAGAACGCCCCGTCCCGTTTCGGATGCAGTCCCGGGGTTCACCCGATTCATGACACTTTGCCCAGCCATCGTACTCGGCAGGTTCAATCAAAATATCACGTCGGTGCGTGATCTGTGGGAACGCCCGTAGGACAGCATCGAATTACTCAGAGGTGTAGGTATAATATAAGGACCTGCGCCTGTTGTAACGTTTCTAACACGCACATGTCGGTGGGTACTTGGAGTTCCAGGCCGTGCGCCTTTTGGGCTCCTCTACAGCTGTGGTAAAGAAACAACAACATACAACCTACTTGCATTGCTGTTACCCCGTTAAGAAAGCATGTTTTCTTTAGTCAGAAATAGGTTGCTACGTATTGCATTTGGTAGAAATATTTCATTACATGTTCAATATCAGGACTCGGTATCCCATTCATTTTACCATGATTCAACCACACCCTGATTTCATCGTAATATGAAAAATATAACATCCCAAATAGTATAACATCTCAAGGAAAAGCGTTTCAATATGTACAGTATGGAGCAGTGGAGCGCACCTTTCTCACTGCTATAACTGCAGGCATCCGGTCATGCAGGGGAGCCCTCTGAGGTGAGCAGTATGGAGCAGTGGAGCTCACCTTTCTCACTCTCTAACCGCAGGCATCCGGTCATGCAGGGGAGCCCTCTGAGGTAGGCAGGATGGAGCAGCGGAGCGCACCTTTCTCACTGCTCTAACCGCAGGCATCCGGTCATGCAGGGGAGCCCTCTGAGGTGAGCAGTATGGAGCAGTGGAGCGCTCCTTTGTCACTGCTCTAACCGCAGGCATCCGGTCATGCAGGGGAGCCCTCTGAGGTGATTTGATTTGAGCCTCGTTTCCACCAGAGCCTCAACGTTGCTCCGACAGCAACGCAACACAATGTTCACAGCTACGCGGTCTATTTGATTTTTAGTACAATTTATTCATTCAGGCAAGATAAAAACTCCGACAAAACTAATCCCCGCCTCCAACCACTCAGAACTCCACGAATAACATGCACGCGCGACAGTGCCCACAGACAGCATCGTTGAAATTGGTACAAGATCTATGCCTTCAAGGATTAGATGGACTCCAACCGCAACGCGTCACAAGGTTTTATAGCTACGCAGTCCAGGTCAACCCCAGAAACTGCATATGGTCCGTGCACGCGCGAGCGAGCACAGACTGAAGAAAAAATACCCATTCACAAAATCACAAATACGAACTCCCGCACAAATACTCCAGCGTTATAATGTTGTGGATCGTGAAAAAGAAAGTAAGAGCTGGATCGTCATGGGCAGAAAAACTGCTCAGATTATTGATTTCGCACTGATTGTTTGTTTAAGGGGATAGTGCGGGGGAAGGGGGGGGGGCATTGGTCCCTTGGGTCACATAAGAGCCCGATGAATCCCGGAGGGTGACCCATGTTCCCCTGGTCTTCCCGAGCTCCCTGAGTCCCACGAGACCCCTCGCCTCAGCTCATCTCGGCTTGTCTCTAATCATTTCGGCCATTTTCAGCTCGTCGCGACCAACTCGACCCGCCTCAAAATGTTTCGACTGATCTCGACGCACCTCGACCAGCCTCGACGCGACCCTCGCCCTCTGCGCCAGCAATCCGCGGACTGTAATGGTTATTTGTTCCACTCAAGCATCTCACATAAACATTCATCTGTGTAAGGTTTCACAGCGCTGGGAGGGGGGAGCAGAGATTCCAGGATTCAGAGGGGCCTCTAAAGGGTCCCGCAGTTTCTCAAAAGGGTCCTAAAGGGTCTCAAGGGTGTCCCAAAGGGCCCCAGAAAGGTCCAAGTGGATCCCCCCAAATCCACCTGGTCTCCCAATTCCCCCGGGTTCCCGAAAATCCGGGTCCCCGAGCCCCGCGGGTCCCACGAAAGCCTCCCCTCCCTGGGTCACCTCGTCTCAACCAACCTCAATACATATAATACTGATAACCAATTCAAAATTTATCACCATGAAAAAAGGGCGGAGTAAAATAGTAGAGCTAAAGCAAGAAGAAATAATAAAATCCTAAAATAAAGTGTTAAGGATCTATAAAATTGATAATCATCCATCCACCCCAAAACAGGTGAGCTGTGACAAATCAATCATCAGTTTTGTTTCGCTAATTCAGATCGCACAGTTAATAATGAAGTCCATGTGTAAGACTTACGAATCAAAAACCCTTTGCTAGGCATTGGAAATAAAAAAACATTATTAATTTGGATACTGCAATGTTCGTCCCTCTGCTTAGGAAACAGATGAATGCATTGCCACAGGCCCAACACCTCATTGATTTTGCTGACAATAAACTCACGACCCAAATGGTTCCTAAAAGAGGCAGCAATACCCTTGTTCTTCTATTTTTCACATGGGACACACTCAGCACCAACGTTTTAAATGGGCGAAACCCTCGAAACATTCTATCATAACTGTATCCCTTTAAAGATAGAGCTTGAGGTCAAAATCATTTTATCTAAGACAAGCTTTATAATTCTATAATAGTTAACTGTAATGGTTAACGGGAGACAAACTCGGGAGTGGACACAACCCTCGAAAGTGACGTCGTTCAATCGTTTGGCAATTTCTCGACTATGCTATAAAATATTGAACTTAATCACATTCTGCAAGAAGCAAAAAAAAACAGGTGTGAAGCTGTCAATGAGCCTAAATAATGAGAAGAACAGATGCAGCAGCCTCCGTCGGAAGAGTAACTAGTGTACTCGTTTTAAAAAAAAAGCACTGACATGAAGTTGCTGCCAGCAGAAGAGTTCTGAAGAGGTTCCTGCGACGTTAATGGAAGATTAGGATAAAATTGTTTTGAATGCCGTCACCCCTTGGGAAAGACCTTGGAAACGAGTCCTCCTATAAATAAAAATATTTTCTTGATCTATATCACCACAGTAAATAGACAAATCAAAGTCCTCTGCACCTTTTCCCTGCCAAATAAATCAAATACATAGATAAATTGTAAGTTGCAAGATCTCTTGGTCCTAACTGAGTTAATGCTGAAAGATACAGATAAAGACACTAGGCCGAATCCCCCAGAAAGGGGGGTGGCCGACGGCAAGGCGCACCTCACACCCTCATACGTTCACACTCACACAACTTAGCCCTTTTGTGCTAAAGGGTCCGGCCGTTCTCCAATCACGCTTGTTCATTTCACGCTCTCTCGCCAGTTCCACACTTAAGTCTCACCCTTTTTTTCCAATCTCTCTTCATCCATCCTCTCCATGTACCTGAACCATCTCAGAACATGCGAATCCACTCTGTTCTCCAACTTTTTCACCATCCCCGTTCCGATTCGAACCACGTCGTTGGTGAACCTGTCTCTCAGCGTTACTCCAGCCATGCTCCTCAAACATTTCATTTCGAAAACATTCAATCTTCTTCTCTCCTCTGCTCTCACCCCCCCCCCCAAGTCTCAGCTCCGTAAAGCACAGTTGGGACAACACCACCCTCATACAGCCCTCTCTTTGCTTCCATCCCCTACGTCCTACAGCTCATTACACTCTTCGGTGCACCCAACACCTCCTTCACTCGCGACTTCACCTCAGTTTCCGCTAATTCAGTCTTCTCCACATGGGAGCCCAAATACTTGAAACACTGAACTTCTTCTAACAACTCTCCATTTAGGAGGACACTAATTCTGCTCACATCGGCAGTCTTCGAGCATCTCATTACTTTACTCTTACCCAAGTTCACTCGAATCTTCCTCTTCTCACACACTCTACCAAACTCGGACACTAGCCTACATAGATTTTCCTGAAAGCTAACAAAAACTAAATTGCAGAAGCCCTCTCGAAACTTTCCACACTATCTCTCAGAATTGGCCTTTGTTTCTCATATTCAAAAAAGGGGGGTTGAAGAAGGGTCTTGGCAATCGCCGACCAATTAGCCTCACGTCAGTCATCGCGCACGGCTGTGGAGCCAGCTGCCTGAAGAGCCAGCTGCACGGCTTTGGACACTATGATCCCATCTGAACAGCTGCTTGATGAGCCAGCTGCACGGCTTTGGACACAATGATCCTGTCTGAAGAGCCAGCTGCAATTTTTCAATTCAATAATTGAAATTGACGATGCAACATTTTCAACTGATATATACCTCTATTTCCAAAAACGCATAAAGCTTCCAATGAAGTCCCACACTCACATTTACCTAGTAAATTGCAAAGCATCTGTGTTCGAGGCAAGATAAATAAGTTGATAAAAAACTGTCTCACGGACAGACGGCAGCAAGTGATACTAAACGGAGCTGTCTCTCCTTGGGGTAATGTTACAAGCGACTAGCCTCAAGAATATTTTTAGGTCCATTCTTTTTCAAACTACTCCTAAGCGACCTCAATAAAAACGCGACTTGGAACATTAGCAAGTTAACACACAACACAAGCTGGAAAGAAAAGGGTGGACCAAACTTACGATACAGTAGAACCAAGCAGACTTGAAAAAAATTATTGATTGCTAAGAAATGTGGCTTATGAAATTCAATGACAATAAGTGTCCAGTTTTACTCAAAGTTCACCAAATCCCCAATCAAAGCCAGAAAAAAAATTGCATCATCAAATAAAAATATTCAGGTGTCATCAGCACCGATTCAATAAGTAACAAGCTAAGTAACTATTTTGTCCAAACAGCAAATGAAATGTTAGCTTTGATACATACAAGTAGATTTGTTCTACAGGAGCAGATTCAGTAATCTTCTTAAGTTGAGCAATGCAATCGTTAGACCGCATCTCGCGTGCAAAGTCCAATTCTGTTCACCTGACCTTAGAAAAGAAGTTATTAATCAGAGAATGTTCAACCTGTGACTACCAATCTCGCAACTTGCTGCACAATTAATTGTAGGAAGACAGACTTCGTAAACTGGACCTTTATACGCTGGGGATGCGTCGAGTCAAGGGTAACATGACCGTTGTGTAGAAGATGATGAATGGTAAGGAAAACGTTTGACCGAACGAATCTTTCAACTCCATATACAAACATTGTTGCAGAGGGTGATTGTGCACGAATACCGGTTTCGGGAGATTTGATTAGATTAGAGTGACGAGTCTTTCTAGTGCGTTGGAGCCATCATCCTTCTGACGCCGAATGTCAAACTAAACAGTGCTGCATCAAGTTAGTCTTTGTTTTTCTTCTTTTAATGCTTGAGTTAGGAATACTACTGCGCAAAGTCAAGTCCTTTATGCGGCGAACGTCTATGGTATGTACGGGTGCCACAGGAGGTACAGGAACTCCCAAGGTGCTGAGGCCATATGGTCCCAGCACTTCCCGGATGGCAGTGAGGAGGAATAGCACACTACCTACCCGGCTTCAGAGCCCCAATGATCCGCAGCAGTCCTTAAGGTGCCGGGCTACGCGCTCCAACACCTGCTAAGTGGGAAGATGAAGAAGAGGCACAAAAAGGGGATCCCATGCATGAGATCTACACTAGGTGTGGGGAATTTCACGCGTGAGAACAGCAAGAATGGAAAGAAGAAGGAAGAGTTGTAGAAAAAAGTTGCATGAAAGAAAGAACGCAACTTGGCTGTTATTTGCCACCCGAAAGGAGAATAGTTAGAACCAGTATGTGTATGTTTCAGTGTATGTGTGTGTGTGTTTGTGTGTGGGCGTGTCTATGTGTGTGTGTGTGTGTGTGTGTGTTTGTGTGCAATGCCTATTGGGAGAGTTATTAAGGAGTCTGAGACAAATTTAAGGAAATTTGAACTAAGCATAAGATGCAAATGAGGTAAATGAAATTGAAGCAAATGTGGTCTTGATATCGAGTGATTGGTTGGTTAGTAGCGTTACCAAGTGAAAAGAGGTGTCCTCAAGATTGATGTGGTTGAAAGTTGAGTTAGGCGTAGAAAGTTGGGTATTTGTGAGTGCATATGGTCCAGGTAGCGAGAGGAGCGGGGAGGAGAGGGAGCAATTCTGGACTAGCCAGAGTGAGTGTATTGAGAGTTTTGGAGGTCAATTCAATGTAGTGCGAGAGTTGGAGATGTAGTGGTGGAGAATGTGATATGAAGTTATGGCGTTCCCGGTAAAAATGACAGTGTAGAAAACCTGATAGATCTGTATGGAGCAGGAGTTGGTGGTCGGGAACAGTTTGTTAAAGAAGCGAAATATCCACAAGTACACAGGAGTAAGGATGGCCCGTGGTGCAGTTTACAAGTGTTTACAAGTGTAGGAAGACAACAACAGGCCTATTGGCCCAAACTAGGTTGCCTTTTGGTAGCAAGAGTGGTAGTTCTGGAGTAGAACGTCTAAGGGGCCTATTGGCCCAAACTAGGTTGCCTTATGGTGGCGAGAGAATTAGTTTTGAAGTAGAACGTCAAAGAGATCTTCATGTGCCATTTCTAATTTATTTATAACAACAGGAAATAGAACGGTTTAGCTATTTATCGGCGATTTATGTAGAACTTGTCGAGCCGCGACTTAAACGTTTCGATTGTATTGCTGTTTACAACCTCCGCTGGAAGTTTGTTCCATTCTTCGACAACTCTATATGTGAAGAAATTGCGCGTGATGTCGAGTGAGAAACGTTTCCCAACGATTTTGTGTCCATTGTTCCTAGTCACTCCGTTTGCAGTGGTGGAGAGAGCGCTGATGGGTTTTGTGCTGATATTGAGGAGAGTAGTGAGGAGGCTGATGGATGTGCGTGTCTTGAGAGGGGAGGGTGGAGGAGTGTCTGACCATCTGCTGATGGAAGGTAAATTTAGAGTGGAGCAGAAGTGGAAGGGCAAAAAACGAGTGGGAGGAGGAAGAGAGGTAGTGCAAGTGAGTGGACTGAATGTGAGAAGCAGAGCTGAAGAGTTCCAACAAGCACTGAGAGAAGAATATGACAACGTGAGAGAACAGAACCTAAGATATGTGGAAGAAGAATGGGAGACGTTAAGAGATGCGTTGCTAAGATGTGCGAAGAAGGTGTGTGATGCGCTCCGTGTGGGCGGGTGCAGAACGAAAGGTTGCGAGTGGTGGCACGAGAAGGTTACACTGGCGGTGGCACAGCAAAGAGGAGTGTTTGGGGAGTGGTTGCAGGTGAAGTCGGTGGTGGCCTATGAAGGCAATAAAGAGAGGAGAAACGAGGTGAAGCAGGTGGCGAGAAGAGCCAAAGGGGACGCTGATGCCAGGCGGGGCAGACTGTTGTGCCAGAATTTTAAGGAGAACAAAAAGATGTTCAGGAAAGAGGTGAAGAGGGAGAGAAAGGGAGAAACCGCAAATGAGGAAGTGGTGAAAGATGAAAACGGCCAGTTGTTGTTGGGAAGTGGTGATGTACGGAAGAGGTGGACCGTGTATTTTGATGAGTTGTTGAATGTCGAGGATGACAGAGAGGCTGACATTGTTGCTGTGAGTGGTGGTGCTCGGATGCCAATTTTGAGAGAGAGACTTGTGGCGGATATTACCAGGGAAGAGGTGCAGGAGGCGGTGGAGGTGATGTAAACAGGGAAAACCCCTAGTTTGGATGACGTTGCGACCGAGTGCCTGAATAAGGGTGGAGTAATGATTGTCGAATGGATGGTGAGGTTACTGAACTTGTGTTTTGTGACAGGTGTGGTGCCAATTGAATGGCGCAGTGCCTGCATTGTTCCGCTGTATAAGAGCAAAGTAGATAGAAATAAATGCAGCAACTCGAGAGGTATCAGACTGTTAAGTGTGGTAGGTAAGTTGTACAGGAGATTTGATTTGAGCCTCATTTCTACCGGAGCCTCAACATGAGTTATAATAGGCTCGACCGTAGGGCGCGACATAGATTCCGGTAAGTTCGCACGGCCTCGCGTGCGAAAATATTAGTCCTGTCAAGATGACACCAAGTACATATTTCAATTGTGGCATATTCGCGTACTAGCGCGTACATGAGAGCAAAGAGTTAACGCGTATCTTCGTAAATGTATTGTTATCTCTGTGCGAAATGGGGTGGAGAGACCGCCTCACTTGCACAGGTGTTTGGGAATTAGACAGCTTTGTATAGTCCGGTGAGTTTTCCGAAAGCGATAAGCTTTTACCGGTAGGCTGGGTCGGTGAGTAGGCTTTGTAGATTGCACGGAGGATTTAGGAACGCTCGTCGGGCTGCCGCGAGTGCGTTGCAATCCATCAGTAAGTGTTTCACGCTGATAGCCACTTGGTGGCAACAGGGGCAAGGTGGCGCGTTTGGTCCCGTGTCGACATCCATCAGGTGGTTGTGAGTTATCCACGTGTGTCCCGTGCACAAGCGGATGATGTACACATGGTCTTTTCTGTTGAGAACTTTGTTTCCTATTTTGCGATTGAGGGTTTGACTGAAAGCATTTTTTGTCCACTCAGTTGCCACATTTCATCCCATCGCGATGTTATATGGGAGTTGATAATAGAGAACCAGTCCCGGGAATGTATTGCGAAAAATTGTTCTAGGTGAGTAGATGCCAGTTTGGCAAGCGAGTCCACAAGTTCGTTTCCTCTTATTCCCGCGTGTCAGGACATCACAAAGAGATCGTACTGCATTTTAAGTAGAACAGGATGTTTGTAGTGCAGCGTTTTGAGCTGGGTGAGGAAGCGCTGTTTTTTCAATAGAAATGACTAGTTCGAGTGCGTGGAGCTCCGCAGAGAACACGGAGGCCTCTTGTGGGAGAGTAGGATGTCCCCGCATCTCACTCTCGGCCACTCCGTCCGCGGTTTTGGAGCCGTCAATATATATATAAGACGGTGTTCCAAATATTCTTCCTGAAGTAGTCTTAGGAATTCCTGCCGGTACGCGTTGGTTGGAGTAGTTGCTTTAGGGTACACTTGAAGGTCTAGGTTGACCGGTTATGGGTTGATCATCCATGTTGGTGTGTTAATTTGAAGAATTCGGTAGGAGAATGAAGGCTTAATAGCTTTACGATTGATGTTCAGCGAGGTCAGCAGGTTGTCCACACGTAGGAAAAACGGTGGCCAAATCATCTTTTTAGCCGTGAAAAGGCGCTTATCGGAAATGTTGGTGATGTGGCTCATTGCCGGGTTGCTGATTAAACTTCTAGTCTTAAAATAGTATTGAAGCGAAAGTTTGTCTAGCCGGAGCGGAAGTGGAAGTTTGTTAGCGAGCACATTAAGGGATTCGATTGGGGTGGAACGGAACGCGCCGGTTGTGATACGCAAAGCATTGTTTACGATGGTCGTGAGTAGTTTTGGCTGATGAACCGTAGACAACGGCTCCGTAGTCCATGCGCGATCGTATTATTGCTCTGAACAACGTCATTCCGGTGTTCATGTCGGCACCGAATTTCAGGGATGTTACCAATTGAATGAGTCTTGTCGACCTTTTGCATCGAGTCGCCAGGGCTGCAATGTGAGGTCGCCACGTGAGTTTAGGGTCCCACACAAGGCCCAGGAATTTTATCGTTTCTTCATATACTAGAGGGGTGAGTGCAGCGTTAGGGCTGGTTTCAGGTGTAAACCGGGCTTAAGGGTAACGTGCATGCTTTTAGTTTTAGAGGGCAAGAATCGGAATCCGTTTAGGGAAGCTTAGTTCCCGACTAGGTATAAGCACTTCTGGAGTTCATGTTGAATTGTTATGAGGCTGGGGTGCCTGTAGCTTATATGTAGGTCGTCCACGTATAGTGATGAGAGCAGTCTTCCGTCTCGGGGAAGAATGTCGGCTAACTGATCGATTTAGAGGATAAAAAGAGTGACACTGAGGACGCTTACCAGGGGGACGCGCATTCCTTGCGGATATGACGGAGACAGTGTTGCCAACCTTAACCCTGAAGGTGCGGTTTTGTAGAAATTGGTGGATGAAACGTGGTAGGCAACCTCTCAAGCCTTCACGGTAGAGAGCCCTCATGATCCCATATTTCCACGTAGTGTCGTATGCTTTTTTCAACGTCAAAAAATATGGAAACCACATGTTCTCTTCGGACGAAGGCCTGTCTAATGTGTGATTCTAGTCGTACGAGGTGGTCCTTTGTGGAGTGGCGCTTACGGCCACCGCACTGGATGTTGTTAATGCCTGCATGCATTTCAAGGTAGTCGAGTAGACGTGAGTTCATTATTCATTCCTTAGTCTTGCATAGGACGCTAGTTATGGCAACGGAATGATAGTTATGCGGGTTGCTGTGAGATTTTCCGGATTTGGGTATCGGGATGGTTACGGATTCCCGCCATTGATTTGGAAAGAATGAATTTGAATACAACGTATTGAACCTAGTTAGTAGGTGCTGGAGAGCGTTGTCAGAAAGGTGTTTGATCATATTGAAGTGCACTCGGTCCGGCCCGGGTGAGGTTTCACGAGTGTGGTCGATAGCATACTGTAGTTCATGGAGGGGGTATGGTTCGTTCTAGAATTATTCATTTGCGAAAGTAAGTAGATATCCTCACTTTCTTTTAGGATCTTTTCCCGTTGGAAAGAAGCCGTATAATTTGTTGATTGCGATATTTGGCTGAAAGTCTGAGCTAGTTTGTCGGCGATGTCTGCGTATGAAGAATAGACTGTGTCTCCGTCCGACAATATGTGGATTGGTCGCTCGGGGTGACCTTGGATTCGTCGGATTTTTCCCTACACTTGGGAAAGAGGGGTGTTTCGATTGATTGTATTAACTAATTGGGTCCAGCTTTCTTGCTTCTTCTTCACGCTAAGTTTGCGGAACACGGCAGTTTCCCTTTTTCATGCTACTTGGTTCCTCGAGGAACGAGCGCGGCGGAAGGCCTCGTACATCTTGTCACGCTGGTCCTTTGCTTCTTGTACCTCCATGCACCACCAAGGTTTTGGGAAAAAGGTTGAGGGTAAAAATTGGGGAATGCATGAGACAGCTGCACTTTGGAGTTTCTCGTCTAGATGTATGACAAGGTCGCGCTCTGAAATGTCTTCGGGAAGGCTCTCCACATCGTCCCAATGCGACATGTGTCGAGTATTCCTCCCAGCTGGCTTTCCGGTAGTTGAATCGTAATTCTTGTGCGCCGGGATTGTTTGGTCGGTTAGTAAGAAGCGATATGATCACTGGGTTGTGATCACAGTCATGTGTTGAAGGCAGGACTCCCCAAACGAGTTGGGGAGCTTTAGTGGTGGAACAGATTGATAAATCGATGGCGGTTCCAATTTCGAGGGTGATCCGTGTGGGTTGTCTGTCGTTGAGAAGGACCAGGTTGTGAGTGTCTATGGTGTTGGCCATTATCACTCCCCTGAGGTCTGTTCTCACGCATCCCCACACTTCGTGGTAGCTGTTGAAATCACCAAGGAGGAGTGCGGATGATGCAGTTGGTTAAGCAGATTGGTCATTAGTGCCTCCTTGAGGTCGTGGTTTCGTGACAAGTAGATAGATACCACTTTAATTGGTCTTGAGATACTGCGACAGCTCGGAGTTCTGTTCTCAGAGGGAGGAGGTGGTGAGGTATGCTTTGATGGATCATAAGTGCCACTCCGCCGTGAGCGGTCACATTATTGTGACCTTCGCGACGCTGTATGACATTGTGAGGGATTGTGAAGGTGGCTGTGTCACGGAGTTAGATCTCCTGGAGGCCTACCACCATAGGTTTATGGATGGAGATTAGCGATAATAATTCAACTTTCTTACTTCTAAGTCCCTGGCAATTCCACCGAAGTATTGTGTTGTTGTTCATTTCGGATCTGTTTCACGCCCAGATCCTGATGGTCTGGAGCGGTCGCGTGGTTTGTAGGAACTTTCGTAGTGTTCGTGTCTATGAGGCGCAGGCGTCCTAGATCGAGAGCGTTCGCAAGAGCGTCCACTTTCTGTAGAACATGATCTAGACTCACTGCGTTCTCGGCTGTGAGTGCTCTTGTAGGAGGAAGAGGATGAGGGAGTGCGATCTTTGTGTTTGCTTCTTGAGCGAGTTTGTTTCTCTTCTATGGAGGTTTTTTCAAACATTATGATGGGCTGAGAAGTAGTCGTTGAGATATTTGAGGTGCATGGTTGATCAGTGGTTTCGGGTATCAGTTCTTCGTTGAAGATTTTCAACGCGTCCTTGCGCAGGCAATGGTCGTTTTCACTTGTGAGATGTTCTGGTGTCAGGCATCTTAGCTGAGGATTGAATACCTCACTTTGGTTTTGGCTGGGAGCGGTCGCAGTCCATACGGTCAGAAGACGTTCGACGCTCTGATCGAGGCGAGTTGTGGTTCGTGGACTGTTGCTAATCATTTTGCTTCGTGGCGAGAGGGCGTCGTATACCCGCGGTCGTCTTCGGAGGAATCTTCGTCTCATCGCCTTTTGACTTTCGGGTTATTGGACCTCTCCTCGTAGTCGACCGAGGCAGCATCCATCGCAGTGCTCTCCTGGGCACTGTTGGATTCGTTGCTTGGGACGCCCGCCTCTATTATGAGGGAGGTTGCTGGGCTGGTTGTGGTATTGTTAGTACTGGAGAGGGGTGCTGGGGTCTTGGTAATAGTTTTTGTTGACGGTACGCGAGTGTCGTCTGGTAGGGTAGACTTAATTGTAGATTTATCTGCTTTGACGTAATTTAAATTATGACAGTTTGGGTTTTCGTCGTAAAAGATTTGGATGGCTTGTTTTCGTGTGACTCTGCGGTCATTTTGTAAGATTGTCATTGCAAGCAGAACAGGGATGGTGAAGAAGTTGGAGAACAGAGTGGATTCGCGTGTACTGAGATGGTTCGAGCACATGGAGAGGATGGATGAAGGGAGATTGGTGAAAAGGGTGATGAATGCGGAGGCGAGTGGTTGCAGGCCTAGAGGTAGACCGAAGTTTGGGTGGATGGATGGTCTGAAGCAGGCGTTGGGAAGGAGAGACATGAATGTGGAGGTGGCGAGAGAGCGTGCAACAAACAGGCGTGAGTGGAGAATGATTGTAAATGGTTGATTTTGACGCTGCTCTGATGTGCTTTCCCGCCCTTGACATCCCGCTGTCGGGATGGCCGTGGGTGGGGGGGCGGCCATTATGACGCGGGGAGGGTAAGCCAGTGAAAACTGTCGGGCCCTGCTGATGACGACGGTTCCTTGGACTGCACTCGGGACCCAGAGTGTAAGTTGAGGGGCTACCGGCCGGACCCTGTAGCACAAAAAGGCTAAGTTGTTTGAGTGTGAGCGTATGAGGGTGTGAGGTGTGCCTTGCCGTCGGCCACCCCCCTTTCTGGGGGATGCGGCCTAGTGTCTGTATCTGTGTATCTGTCATTTCTTTTTGGTCCATCTGCTTTGGGCAGTCGCGGTCACCTGCCTCATGGAGGCATGGTCAGTGGTAGCAGTTAGGTTGGTGGGCTATGCCGTCCTTTCGGTCATGCTCGCCAGCGCACCTCTTACAGCGTTGGGGTATGCATGGCTGGCAGTAATTGATGACGTGGCCGTATTCCAGGCATTTTTGTGCACATTGCAGGCCATGTCGCCACTGGGTAAGTTCTTGTTTTTCCCTGTTCGCTCGGCATCACTATGAATGCGGTGGTGTTACGTGGTTTGATCCAGTTTGCTAGGGAAACGTTGGTGACGCCGTAATCCTTTGCTAAACCTGCTGCAAAAGCACTTAGGTCAGTTTAAGAAGTGTATATAATTCGTCTTGAAGCATATAAGAACGGATGTTTTTCGACAGTTACTTTGTTTGTCTATTTTCTTAATCCTTTGTATGGCGTTGCTTTGCTCGATATTTACGGCGTAGGCCAGATACTTCTTACCCTGTCTGTTCATGTTTATCGGTCTGCCTCCCAGTTGTTTGGAGAGAGAGTTCATCATGGTGAATGGGTTCATTGAGGGCGCAACTTTGTTTGCACCGCCATCTACAAACGTTATGCGGAAGTGGGTAGGAAATGATGCTGATCTTCTTTCCTGGGTAGGAGGGTCAGCCTGGGGGGAGCGAATCGCGGTCGCATCCTCTCGTCGCCCGACTTTGTACTCCGTTTGGTATTGCAGGATCTCCCTCTCAATCTTGTCCTGGGGCAGTCTCCGTGTTCCGTAGGGTGGCCGTTTACTTTGCAGTAAAAGCAGTGAGATTCTTCGGATGGGCACGACAAGGGATCGTCCCGTTTATCGTGGTCGTCTTGGAAGCAGTGCGGGCATCTTAGCTTATCGTGGCCATCTCTGCTCGTGTGTCCGTATTTCTGGCATTCATGACATCGCATCGGACGTCTTTCGAAGGGTGTAACCTTGGTTTTGGCGTCGAGGAAAGGTATGTCTGTGTAATTAGGTGGGGTGGGGCAATTGAATTTAAGCAGAAGGGCCGTGGTGATGTTTCTTCTTGGTTTGATTTTTGGTGCGATTTTCGCTTCAACTATACATTCCTCGTATTGGACGAGTCCGGTGATGAATTCGTCGACTTCATCACTCGGGAACTTCTCGATGCAAATCAGGCCTGAACTCATGGAAAAGGTTGGGTGTGGTATGATTTTACAAGGTTTTCCGCATATTCTGTTTTTGGAGAGTATAGTGTCACTTTGAAGTTTTGTGTCTACTTTAATGGTAGAGCTATTGTCACCGCTGGCGGTGATGTTGAGAATTGGACGGCCAGTCATGGAGCCTAGTTCTTCTCGTAGTTTATATGGGCAAATATCCAGTTTGTCACCGACATCCAATGTAATTTTCTAGTGTTCGGGGAATTCAGGGCCGTTGTTGAATAGGTTGTGGTCATCAAATCAAGTGTATTGTCTCCTCTTCATGTTTCTTGATGTTCGGGCGTTATGAGTTTTTGCTTGGAGAAAAGCGATGTTATCAGAGAGGTCAGAGGCGGAAGAAAACGAACAGGTTGCGGGTTCCCTGGCCTCTATCCTCTTCCTCAGCTCATCCAGTCAGGTATTCATAGTTGCGAACAGATTTTCGAGTTTAGCGAGACGTTCACCGACTTCTCTGGAGGGCGCCGAGCAGTCCTGTCTCCAGCTCGGGAAGGCCCATCATTTTGCTTATCCTGCCCAGGACATTCTGCATTCCGATCATATTCGCGTTCAGCTTTGAGAAGCGTTCATTTATGTCGTAAACAGCGACCCGAGTCAGGTCTCCTGTCAATGAGGAACCCATGAGGGATTCGTCATTCTTTTTCGCAGACTGGTTGAGTGTGACGCTCTGGAGACACCATCAGTCCCTCTCTGGTAGGGCATGGTCTTGCCCATTGTTCGATCCCCAGCTTCTACCCGGGGTATGAGTAATAAAGGTGTGGCCCTCTATACATACAGCTTGAAGTGTATATAGTATATTCATATGTTATAAAAATTAATTTAGATTAACTTAAATATAACCTTATAACTCGACTTGAAGTTATTTTTTTCATTATTTTTTTTACGTTTTTTTTCAACTTTTTTGAAATGTACATATTTTTTTCAAACCCCACTGTCAGGGGGGGGGGCTAACCTTTTTGTGCGCCAAGGGAGGAGGATAAAGCTACAAACTGAAAGGGGGGGACGGTGGAGGGATCTTCTAACTTAAAGAGTATTTACACAAAGGGACAAATGAATTATGGTGGTTAACAAGGACACCGCGGGAAGGCGGGTGAGCCTAATACCCCCAAGGGGTATCCCTCTGAGGTGCCTTATTGCTCTTGCTCTAAAGAGATGATAGTCTATCTCTCCAATCAAGTTGAAAACTTCAGCCTTTGCGAGACGATATTCGGTCTTGGAGTGATATTCGGCTCAGAGCGGTGACAGGCTCTTATTCTGATACAGCAAAAAAAGTTTCTATACCTTGGAAACTTGTGAACTTTGGAGCTTAGACACGAAGAACAGTATGCAAACTCACTTGTCACTCATTGGTTACGATACTGCCTCTGCGCAAAGCTCCAAGTGCTGATCAAAAGGATTATGGACTGTACGGACTGCGCAATTGGAGAGGAACAGTGTGGCTCTAGGAGTGGTAGAGGGTGTGCCGATCAGATTTTTGCAGTGAGACAGGTCTGTGAGGAGTACCTTGCAAAGGGAAAATACGTGTTCTGGGCTTTCATGGATCTGGAGAATTCATATGACAGGAATGACAGGATTGACAGGGAAGCGCTGTGGAGGAGTTGCGTTTGTATGGAGTGGGCGGACATTAGTTGAAAGCGGTGCACAAGTTTTTATGTTGGCAGCCGAGCATGTGTCAGAGTGGTTTGTTCACAGTGAAAGAGGGATTGAGACAAGGACGCATGATGTGTCCCTGGCTGTTCAATAGGAAGGTGAACGCGATTGTGCTGGGTCGTGGCATGAAGCTGTTGGAAGCAAATGGGCAAAGTTGGCAGTTGGGCAGTTGCTTATTTTCGGATGTTACGGCCCTGGTTGCGGATTCAGAGGAGAAGCTATGTAGGCTAGTGTCTGAGTTTGGTAGAGTGAGTGAGAGGAGGAAGCTTCGAGTGAACGTGGGTGGAAGTAGAGTAATGAGATGCTCGAGGACTGTTGATGTAAGCAGAATTAGTGTCCTCCTAAATGGAGAGTTGTAGGAAGAAGTTCAGTGTTTCAAGTATCTGGGCTCCCAAGTAAAGAAGACTAAATTAGTGGAAACTGAGGTGAGGTCGCAAGTGAAGGAGGGTGTAAAGTGTTGGGTGCACTAAAGAGCGTAAAGAGCTGCAGAACGTTGGGGATGGAAGCAAAGATAGGGCTGTATGAGGTTGTCATAGTGCCAACTGTGCTGTACGGAGCTGAGACTAGGGGGGAGAGAGCAGAGGAGAGAAGAAGGTTGAATGTTTTCAAATGAAATGGTTAGAGTGTCATCATGACGCAGCAGGGTTAATACAGTCACGCTGTCGGGCCCTGCTGCCGACACTGACCTCGAACCACAGTCATTACCCAGAGGGTGTGTTGCGGGGTCCCCCCCGGACCCTTTTGCGCATAAGAGCTAAGGTGTGCGAGTGTATGAGAGTGTGAGGTGCGTCTTATCATTGGTCAATCCCCCCTTACTGAGGGATTCTTTGCCCTAGTGTCTGTATTTGTATCTGTTAAATCAGGATGGGGGAGAAAAGGAGAGATAGTGAAGGGTGACGAAGAGGGGAGTCTGAAGGAAAATAAGGGTGTTCACCCCCCCTTCCAGTAGGGCCGTGACTCCGTGCGGCTCGTGGACCTAACAGATGCCTTGGGGAGGCCGGTTTCGGAAGCAAGGATTGTTGCAGACATGCTACGAAACAGAAGCAAGATTCGGTAGAGGTGATAGAAGCCGAAAAAGCACCAGTTTCATCAGGGTTGCTACCGAGTGCCTTAAGTGGGTCTAGTAACGGTAGTTGAATGATTGATGAAGCCACTAAATCTGTGTTTGGTGTTGGGCGTGGGGCCAATTTATTAGGGCAGAACTTTCCTTGTTCTGCAGTAAAATTTATCATCATTAATCATTATTCAAATCATTTATTTCCATCATCTAGAAAGGGATTTTAATTCTCAAGTCTAATACATAAAACGAATTAATCAGATGCACTATTTAAACTCTTGAAAAGAGATATCAAAATGAATTTCTCACAGCTCATCTCACAAGGCGGCTAATTCGTACTTTGGAGACATTTAATTTTAGATACATGCTTTGGACACTCATAAACTATAATTGTCAAGTTAAAAACACTTGGACACAAGGTTAGCTAATTCAAAATGAGTCCATCCCAGCTAATCTCTAGTGGGCGGCTGGCAAAATATAATTCACAATATATACAATGAATACTCCAATAAACCAAGAAATTAAAGTAAGAAACCCATGGACATGGTGTTGGTAAATCAAAATAATCTAACCTGTTATTTAAGTAGGTTTATGATGAATGCTAGATTTGCAGGTGTGCAAATAGAATTAGATGACATGGAAGAATATACACATAGCTCATTCCAAGACAAATCATGCAAGAACATGTGCATCATTGAATTTTAGATTTTGCTCAAACTCTGGGAATATAGTCTCTTAGATCAAAAAAAAATCTGACAATTTTTAGTTTTTTTTTTCAAGAAATTATGGCCTCCCTAAAACTGGGTTCCAAAATTATCCCTATTTTTGAATCGTCCCAACTTTTTTTGTAATTAAGCTAGAGATTTGAAACAAAGTGCATTTCATAGAAAAAATCAAGACAAACAAGAGTTATTGAGATTACTTTTTAGCTAGAACTGATATTTAATTCCCAATCTTTTTCAAAGTTTGGGGGTCCTTTACTCCCCCAGGGCCAATCCGTAAAAAACAACTTATGAATGCCATAAATGTTCTTATGACATTAGTGCATGCACCAAAGTAATAATAATACTGTTAATTTGGGTCTTTATACTATATTCAAGACTTTGAATATCATTCACATTGATTCATTTATATTCATACTAAAGTTATTTTGTTGACTTAGACCTAAATAAACAACTTGCATTATTTATATCCTTAGGATCGAGTCGATAACATAACTTAATATGCGTAACAAATCTTGGGCTAGCCATTGTGCACAACATTTGTTTTACAATTCAACATTCATCTCAATGGTCAGGAAAGGTGTAGATGTGGGACTATTTTTGGTAGAACTGTAAAAAGTTTATTTTGTAATCGCGATGGTCCTTCAATGTTTCTTCAATAGTGGCGAGCCATAATTTTCTGTCATTAATGCAAGCTATGTATTTGCCTTGTTTATTCTACTTCATTTGGACACTTTGCTATGTCAATAGCATCTATTTCAATTTTGCTCATTAAAAGACTAAGTGTGAATCATCATCTGATGTATGGTATGCAGTTATTTTGTTTTCCTCACTAGGTACAAGTCTGGAAAAGCCAGTAGTGCCTTTTATTGGAAGACTTTTTTCAAATCTGGTTGCCAAGATTTACTTATTCTTCACAATTAAAGTCTTTGACACAAAAAATGCAATCTATCTAATCAAAGTTTAATTTACAAAAGTTGTAAAATGATTCAGGGGTCAGGATGTGTCCAGTAACTGTTTGTTGTAAGTTTTTCTTGGACAACAGCTCTTTTTATCATGCCTCCTATCCCATTACATGCACTTTTTCCATGACTAGTTGCAAAAAATTCAGATCACACTTCAATTCAAAGTCTTGCTAATGAAACACATGTTCATGAAATTGAATCTATTTTTGTACTGTGCCTTACAGCTATCAGAGAAATAATGAACTGTTTTAATTTTTGGCAAAGATTCTTTGATTTTTTTATTAATGCTTGTTGAAAAGTGAAAACTGTTCAAGTGGAATGCTCAAGAGTATCACTGAATATACAGAAACTTTGGTGATCTAGCTCACTTGCATCTTTCAGATAATAGAGAACAAATGCATGTGAGGTAACCTCGTCTTGGTCCAATGAAATTTTTGGGCGGAGTCCTAAACAACGTAGGCATAATTTTCAGCAACGTTGCCCATTATAATTTCATCCTGGGGAATACTTCCTTTCAAACCTCTTTGGTATGTACTTTGACTGTTGGCAATGAAATTATGCCTTGTTAGATTAACCACTTTGTTTGTTAAGCACTCAACAAATTCATCCACAGGTTTCACAAAGGTTTAAATAGTTGATCTATTGGTAGTAAACCACTGACAGTACTGCACACTTTCACCTTCAGTTAAAACATCTTCTACACCTTTTGAACTAGGACATTTTTTGCATCTTGCAACATGCAGGTTAGGTAACTTGAATCACAAATTGCCTTGCCCATAAGAGTTTTTCAAGTTGAAGCTTTTACTCCAATGACAGCAATCATTAGTTTAGGATTCTGATGATATGTGCATACACAGACACTATGGGTTCCTTTTTCGCCTGCAATTACACACCATTTTGGCCTCAAACTTGCAAAGGTTAGAAAATCCAACTGGTGATCATGCGGATAACTTATACTTGGCAAACAGTTCTCTAAGGTTTGCAATTAAAAGCAGTTTTTGAATGTTTCTTTTCTCCATCACCGTTTTTGATGCTCACACTAACTGCTATCACAATCGATGATAAATGGTCCATGCTTGATCACTGTTAGCAAACAAGCAGTTCAAACCAAAGAATGTTCATTAAAACCAAACTGCTCATGACTGTTGTCAATAATTTCTTTGGGGAGGGCCTGTAAACTTTTAGTTATCATTTTTGTATGCGTGACAAATGGGTTACAGCATGTTTTTTTTTGTAGTTTTGTGCCATTACATCAGGTAATTATATCAATTTATGGCCTAAATGTATTCACATGAAAAAAAAATAGCCAACTTTGCAGTAACTTCACAAAAAATATGTCAAAAGACACCAAAAATTATTTGGTTGCATAAAAATCATATAATAAATATATATACCTATGCACATACCAATGTCTGATACTTACACAACCATGTGTAGCTAATAAAAACAAGTCAACAATAGTTATACTATATTGTTAATTTTTTATTAATAAATTGAAATATTTAATTATTCAAACTAAACTTTATAGGACCTGCCCATTCTTTTATATATTACTATCTAGGTAATTAATTAATAGAATATACTGAATCTCTATATCACCTCATGTTGTAAAATCTACAAATAATATCATTAGAATCACTTCCTTAACTAAATCTCCCATTCCATCAAAGTGCTGCCAGTTGATTCAGTAGATTGTTAAAATTATCAAAAATGTTCCAAATGGAGCTGCTTTTATACTAGTTCAGGCTTGTGTTTCATCCTGTTGTTGAAGCCCATACCTTTCAGCATAAATCACACCATGTGCTAGAGAGAATTGCTTTAAGCAATAATGAAAATTTAGTCATTCTAGTTATGTTATGGCTCATGATATAGAGTCATAGGAACATTTTTGGCATGAATAATTTTTCTTAACAGATTGACCCTGCAGGGATAATTTAGTATGTACAGTATATGGACCCAAATTAAGTGTTCTCATTACTCCAGTGCATGCACCAATGTCATAGGAACACTTTTGACATGAATCATTTTTTTTACGGATGGCCCTGTAGGGGTTATGGACCCCCAAACATTGAAAAATAATGTTACTTACAAAATATCAGTTCTAGCTAAAAAGTCTTTGCAGTAACTCTTGTTTGTCTAACTTTTTTTTAATGCAATTTGTTTCAAATTTCTAGCTCAATTAGGAAGAAAGTTAGGAGAATTCAAAAATTGCAAAAAATTTGGAACCCCAAATTTTTAGATGCCCGCACTTTCTAGAATTTCCTTTCCCTCTTTTTTTCCTGTTCTATAAGGTTATATATA